>PVKU01010274.1:0-53649 GCA_004027475.1 Anoura caudifer
CCCGGTGCTGCCCCTCTCACACCCCACCCCCTGCACACCCCCACTGCGCCCCTCCCCCTGTCCCAGGCGTGATCTTCCAGACGCGCAAGGATGGCTCCCTGCCGCCCCACGTACACTACAAGATCCGCCAGAACTCCAGCTTCACCGAGAAAACCAACGAGATCCGCCGGGCCTACTGGCGGCCTGGGCCCAACACTGGCGGGCGCTTCTACTTTCTTTACGGCTTCGTCTGGATCCAGGGTGAGGACCGCCCCTGGGGCCCCGGGGTTGGGGGAGACCCTGCGGCACCGCTGACGGCTGACCCCGCCCACAGACATGATAGAGCGCGCCATCATCAACACCTTCGTGGGGCACGACGTGGTGGAGCCGGGCAGCTACGTTCAGATGTTCCCCTACCCCTGCTACACCCGAGATGAGTGAGTGCGGTGTGGGGTACCGGGGGGGCGGGGCCGGGGCGCACGAGCCCACCCCTCATGCCCCGCCCCCCACCCCAGCTTCCTGTTTGTCATCGAGCACATGATGCCGCTGTGCATGGTGATCTCCTGGGTATACTCGGTGGCCATGACCATCCAGCACATCGTGGCCGAGAAGGAGCACCGGCTGAAGGAGGTGGGGGGCGCGGCACGCGGAGCGGTGGGGGCGGGGGCGGCTGCGGCTGCGGACACCCCTTCTTCCCCAGCCCATGCCCAAGGCCCCCCGCGCCTGCCCTCTGGCCTCAGGTGATGAAGACCATGGGCCTGGACAACGCCGTGCACTGGGTGGCCTGGTTCATCACGGGCTTCGTGCAGCTCTCCATCTCGGTGACCGCCCTCACCGCCATCCTCAAGTACGGCCAGGTGCTCATGCACAGCCATGTGCTCATCATCTGGCTCTTCCTGGCCGTCTACGCTGTGGCCACCATCATGTTCTGGTGAGAGCCCCGTGGCTGCCGCGGGTGGGGGGGAGGAGCCTGCTGGTGCTCCCTGGAGCCCCCACAGGGGCAGCCGAGGCGGCCTGGGGCTCAGAACTGGGGCCCCGGCGTGGCTGACAGCCCGCGGCCGTGTCTGCCCCAGCTTCCTGGTGTCTGTGCTGTACTCCAAGGCCAAGCTGGCCTCGGCCTGCGGCGGCATCATCTACTTCCTGAGCTACGTGCCGTACATGTACGTGGCGATCCGCGAGGAGGTGGCCCATGACAAGATCACCGCCTTCGAGAAGTGCATTGCGGTGAGGGTCACTGGGGGGCACGGCGGGGGCGGGGGGGGGGCCCGGGCCCGCCCTCCCTCCCTCCCTCCGGGCACTGACCCCACCCTCCCCTCCCGCAGTCCCTGATGTCCACCACAGCCTTCGGCCTGGGCTCCAAGTACTTCGCCCTGTACGAGGTGGCGGGCGTGGGCATCCAGTGGCACACGTTCAGCCAGTCGCCCGTGGAAGGGGACGATTTCAACCTGCTCCTGGCGGTCACGATGCTGATGGTGGACGCCGTGGTCTACGGTGTGCTCACGTGGTACATCGAGGCCGTGCACCCAGGTGCCTGCCAACCCTTTCGAGGGGGTGGGGTGAGGGTGGGCTGCAGCTCCTTGGGGGAGACATGGCCAGTAGCCCCAGGCCCTGGGTCAGCCGCCCCTCCTCTCCCCAACCCCCAGGCATGTACGGGCTGCCCCGGCCCTGGTACTTCCCACTGCAGAAGTCCTACTGGCTGGGCAGCGGGCGGACGGAGGCGTGGGAGTGGAGCTGGCCCTGGGCGCATGCCCCCCGCCTCAGCGTCATGGAGGAGGACCAGGCCTGCGCCATGGAGAACCGGCGCTTGGGTGAGGCGGGCACCAGGGTGGTGGCTGGGGCAGCCACTGGGCTTCGGGGACCCGGGGCAGCCTCCGCGCTGACCCGTGGCCCTGGTGCAGAGGAGACTCGAGGCATGGAGGAGGAGCCCACCCACTTGCCACTGGTGGTCTGCGTGGACAAGCTCACCAAGATCTACAAAAACGACAAGAAACTGGCCTTGAACAAGCTGAGCCTGAACCTCTACGAGAACCAGGTGGTGTCCTTCCTGGGCCACAATGGCGCCGGCAAGACCACCACCATGTGAGTGTCCGGGGGCAGGCCCCGGGCCCTGACCACGTGGGGGGCCGGTGGGCTTCCTGTAGGAGGTGGGGGTTGTGACCCTGCCCACCCGCCAGGTCTATCCTCACGGGCCTGTTCCCGCCCACGTCTGGTTCGGCCACCATCTACGGGCACGACATCCGAACAGAGATGGACGAGATCCGCAAGAACCTGGGCATGTGTCCCCAGCACAACGTGCTCTTCGACCGGCTCACGGTGGAGGAGCACCTCTGGTTCTACTCGCGGCTGAAGAGCATGGACCAGGCGGAGATCCGCAAGGAGATGGACAAGTGCGTGGGGCGGGGCCTGGGGCGGGGCTCCGGCACTGGGGCGGGGCCTGGGGCGGGGCTCGGGGCCTGGGGCGGGGCCTGGGGCGGGGCTCGGGGCCTGGGGCGGGGCCTGGGGCGGGGCTCGGGGCCTGGGGCGGGGCCTGGGGCTGGGCTCAGGCCCAGGTGGTGGCCCCGCAGCCTGGGTCCCAGGCTCTCTGTCCCACCCTCAGAATGATCGAAGACCTCGAGCTCTCCAACAAGCGGCACTCGCTGGTGCAGACGCTGTCTGGTGGCATGAAGCGCAAGCTCTCCGTGGCCATCGCCTTCGTGGGCGGGTCCCGCGCTATCATCCTGGACGAGCCCACTGCTGGCGTGGATCCCTACGCGCGCCGCGCCATCTGGGACCTCATCCTGAAGTACAAGCCTGGTGAGCGGGGCGCCGGGCGGGCGGGTGTGTGTGTCCGTGCCCCAACCCCCCCCCAGCCCGGTCCCGCCCTCCTGACCCCACCCCGGCCTCCGCAGGCCGCACCATCCTGCTGTCCACCCACCACATGGATGAGGCCGACCTGCTCGGGGACCGCATCGCCATCATCTCCCACGGGAAGCTCAAGTGCTGCGGCTCCCCGCTGTTCCTCAAGGGCGCCTACGGGGACGGCTACCGCCTCACCCTGGTCAAGCGTCCTGCCGAGCCCGGGGGCCCCCCAGGTCTGTGCTGCGGCTGCCCCCGGGGCCCTGCTCCCAAAACCACGTAGAGGGGCTGCACCCTCACGTCGCCCCATCGGTGCAGGCTGCTGGGTCCGCCGGCCTGGCTCACCCTCTCCCCACTCCCTTGCCCTCCTAGAGCCAGGGCTGACGTCCAGCCCGCCTGGCCGGGCCCCGCTGAGCAGCTGCTCCGAGCCCCAGGTTTCCCAGTTCATCCGCAAGCACGTGGCCTCTGGCCTCCTGGTCTCGGACACCAGCACCGAGCTCTCCTACATCCTGCCCAGTGAGGCCGCCAAGAAGGGGGCCTTCGAGCGCCTCTTCCAGGTGTGGGGGGCGGGGCGGGGCTGCGGGTGGCCTGAGGGTGTGGGGGGCGGGGCCTGCGGAGGCGGGGCTACGGCGGAGGGGCGGGGCCTCCTACTGTGAGGGCGGGACGTGCCGTATGTCTGGCCCAGGCTGCCTGCCTCACCCAGCATCACCTCTCACAGCACCTGGAGTGCAGCCTGGACTCCTTACACCTGAGCAGCTTCGGGCTGATGGACACCACGCTGGAGGAGGTGTTCCTGAAGGTGTCAGAGGAGGACCAGTCGCTGGAGAACAGTGAGGCGGGTGAGGTCCCCTGAGCTGCGGACAAGCCCCACCCCACCAGGCCTCAACTTGCCCGTGAGGGTCCTCACTCATCCCCAGTCTCTGGAGGCCCAGGGTCCTGAATGGGAACAGGGACCTAGGATTCCCCGGGGTGAGCCTGGGGCCGGAGGTCCTGGAGAGGCCCCTCCTGAGCCCCCTGCTTTCTTCGGTGGCAGACATGAAAGAGTCCGGGAAGGATGCGCTGCCTGGGGCAGAGGGCCTGGCCTCACTGGCTGATGCTCACACGGGCAACCTGGCCAGGTGCGCGGAGCTGGCCCAGTCGCAGGCGTCCCTGCAGTCTGCGTCCTCAGTGGGCTCTGCCCGCGGGGACGAGGGAGCCAGCTGTGCTGACGTCTATGGTGACTACCACCCCCTGTTCAACAACCTGCAGGACCCCGACAACGTCAGCTTGCAAGGTGGTGGGCAGCTGGGCGGGGCCCGGGGGTCTCCTGGAGGGTGGCCGGGAGGGGGCAGGGAGCAGCCGGCTGAGCCCCGCCTCCCCCTGCAGACGCGGAGGCGGAGGCCCTCTCCAGGGTGGGCCAGGGCAGCCGCAAGCTCGAGGGCTGGTGGCTGAAGGTGCGCCAGTTCCACGGGCTCCTGGTGAAACGCTTCCACTGCGCCCGCCGCAACTCCAAGGCGCTGTCCTCTCAGATCCTGCTCCCCGCTTTGTTCGTCTGCGTGGCCATGACGGTGGCCCTCTCTGTCCCCGAGATCGGTACGGCGGCTGGGCCGGGCAGAGGGACGTTGGGGCTCGTGTCCCACCCCATGGCACTGTGGCCCTGGCCTCCTCCTGAGCCACCTGAGGGACCCACCCCGCTCAGGGTCTGGCCCTCTGTCTGAGACTGGCGGCTTCTGGGGGTTTGCGGCTTCTGGGGGTTCACGCCGCCCTGGGCGGGCACTACAGGTGCTGGGGAGGCGGGGTCTGGGTCCGGGCCTGGGTGGCAGGCAGCACTTGCTCAGGCTTCCCGGCCCACCCTGCCAGGCGACCTGCCCCCGCTGGTCCTGTCCCCCTCCCAGTACCACAACTACACCCAGCCCCGAGGCAACTTCATCCCCTATGCCAACGAGGAGCGACAGGAGTACCGGTGAGGCTGCCCGCCCCCGGGGGGGGCGGGCTGTGGTGGGCGGGGCCTGATTCCAGTGCTGGGTCAGGGGGGGCACCCATCTCCCCACCTGACTCATGTCACGGGTGCCCCAGCTTCCAGCTGTCGCCCGACGCCAGCCCCCAGCAGCTCGTGAGCACCTTCCGGCTGCCGTCGGGCGTGGGCGCCACCTGCGTGCTCAAGTCCCCGGCCAACGGCACTCTGGGGTCCACGCTGAACCTGAGCAGCGGCGAGTCCCGCCTGCTGGCCGCACGCTTCTTCGACAGCATGTGCCTGGAGTCCTTCACGCAGGGGCTGCCCCTGTCCAACTTCGTGCCGCCCCCACCCTCGCCCGCCCCGTCTGACTCCCCGCTGTCCCAGGACGAGGACCTGCCGCAGGCCTGGAATGCCTCCCTGCATCCCACCTCCGGGCCAGGTAAGGGCTCTCTCGGCCGCCCGGGGGTGCAGGGCAGAGCAGGCCCCGCTGATGGCCCACTGTGCCCGCAGAGAACTGGACATCCGCGCCCTCCCTGCCACGCCTGGTGCGGGAGCCCGTCCGCTGCACCTGCTCCGCACAGGGCACTGGCTTCTCCTGCCCAAGCGGTGTGGGCGGGCACCCGCCCCAGATGCGGGTGGTCACGGGCGACATCCTGACGGATATCACTGGCCACAACGTCTCCGAGTACCTGCTGTTCACCTCCGACCGCTTCCGGCTGCACCGGTGAGCTGGACGGGAGGCACCTCACCACGCTGGGCGAGGGGCAGCCCCTCACGGCCCTCGTGACCTCACTGCCCCTTGGCCTTGCCCAGGTACGGGGCCATCACCTTTGGCAACGTCCAGAAGTCCATCCCAGCCTCCTTTGGCGCCCAGGCCCCGGCCATGGTGCGGAAGATCGCAGTACGCCGGGCAGCCCAGGTGAGCGCCACCTGGCCCCAGGCCCCGTGGGAACTGGCCCTCCCCACCCAGGTCTGCAGGGACCCACGGGGCTCTTGGGGTCTTTCTCTGCCCCCCAGGTTTTCTACAACAACAAGGGCTACCACAGCATGCCCACCTACCTTAACAGCCTCAACAACGCCATCCTGCGTGCCAACCTGCCCAAGAGCAAGGGCCACCCGGCAGCCTATGGTGAGCCAGGTGCAGCGGGCGGGCAGCTGGGCGGGGGCGGGTGGCTCGGAGCAGGGCCCTGAGGCTGTCCTTCCTGTGCCACAGGCATCACGGTCACCAACCACCCCATGAACAAGACCAGTGCCAGCCTCTCCCTGGACTACCTGTATGTGTGGGGGCGGGCGGGGCGGGGCTGTGGGCTGTGGAGCTGGGTGCTGGGCAGGCCTGAGGCTGCCTCGCCCCCCAGGCTGCAGGGCACAGATGTGGTCATCGCCATCTTCATCATCGTGGCCATGTCCTTCGTGCCGGCCAGCTTCGTGGTCTTCCTGGTGGCCGAGAAGTCCACCAAGGCCAAGCACCTACAGTTCGTCAGTGGCTGCAACCCCATCATCTACTGGCTGGCCAACTACGTGTGGGACATGGTGTGTCCTCCTGCCCTGCCAGCGGGGGTTCCCTGGGCCCCCGCGTCTCCAGCCATGCCATCGCCCTGTCGGCTGCCAGGCCCCTCATCCCTGTCCTGGGCCCTCACCCCACCCTGGCCCTGGGTCCTTCACCCCTGCCCCTCACCAGCCACCCCTGTTCTGGTAGCTAAACTACCTGGTCCCGGCCACCTGCTGCGTCATCATCCTGTTTGTGTTCGACTTGCCGGCCTACACGTCTCCCACCAACTTCCCGGCTGTGCTCTGTCTGTTCCTGCTCTACGGGTAAGGGGGAGTGGGCGGGCGCAGGGGCGGGGCGGGCGTGCCTCGGGGCCAGCCCACCTGCTGACCGCGCCTGCCTTCCCGCCGGCAGGTGGTCCATCACCCCCATCATGTACCCAGCCTCCTTCTGGTTCGAGGTCCCCAGCTCAGCCTACGTATTCCTCATCGTCATCAACCTCTTCATCGGCATCACGGCCACCGTGGCCACCTTCCTGCTGCAGCTCTTTGAACGAGACAAGGTGGGGTGGCCGGGGCGTGGGCACCGCAGGTGGCCGGGCCGAGGCCATGTGCGTGACCCCCTGCTGCCCCCCCTGTGACCCCCCCAGGACCTGAAGGTCGTCAACAGTTACCTCAAGAGCTGCTTCCTCATCTTCCCCAACTACAACCTGGGCCACGGACTCATGGAGATGGCGTACAACGAGTACCTCAACGAGTACTACGCCAAGATCGGTGCGGCGGGCGCGGGGCGGGGTCCCAGGGGCCCTTAGGGCGGAGCAGGGGCAGGGCAGGGGCAGCAGGGCCCTTGGGGCTGCAGGGGCCGGAAGACCGAGGGCGTGCTGCGAGTCCCTGCAGATCAGGGACTTGCAGGAGGGGAGGCGAAGGGGGGGCTCGCAAGGCCCCAAAGGCCCCAGGCACAGGCCCTGAGCCGGCTGCCCCGCAGGCCAGTTTGACAAGATGAAATCCCCGTTCGAGTGGGACATCGTCACCAGGGGGCTGGTGGCCATGACCGTGGAGGGCTTCGTGGGCTTCTTCCTCACCATCATGGGCCAGTACAACTTCCTGCGGCAGCCACAGTGAGTGCCGCGGGCAGGCGCGTGGGGGAGCTGGGTGTGTGGGCGGCCGGCAGGACACTGCCCACTCTGTCTCCCAGGCGCATGCCAGTGTCTACCAAACCTGTGGAGGACGATGTGGACGTGGCCAGCGAGCGGCAGCGAGTGCTGCGGGGGGACGCTGACAATGACATGGTCAAGATTGAGAACCTGACCAAGGTGGGCCTCGGGCGGAAGGGGTGGAGCCCCCATGCTGCCTGCCTTGCCCCTGCTAGGCTCCGGGCTGTGGGGGCGGGGCTCCCATGGGGCGTGGCTACGGCTAGGGGCGGGGCAGCAGGTGTGGCCAGTCTCCTGCGCCACTGAGCACGCAGCCCCCCCCCCCCCCCCCCCCCCCCCCCCCCCCCCCCCCCCCCCCCCCCCCCCCCCGCCTCTGATAGGTGTACAAGTCCAGGAAGATCGGCAGCATCCTGGCTGTGGACCGCCTGTGTCTGGGTGTGCGTCCTGGCGAGTGCTTTGGCCTCCTAGGCGTCAACGGCGCGGGCAAGACCAGCACCTTCAAGATGCTGACGGGCGACGAGAGCACGACGGGCGGCGAGGCCTTCGTCAACGGGCACAGGTGCCAGCGCGCGCCGGGCGGGAGCGGCGTCTGGGCGGGTGGGGGACTGCGCCCCAGGGCTGACGACGTTGCCTCCCCAGCGTGCTCAAGGAGCTGCTCCAGGTGCAGCAAAGCCTGGGGTACTGCCCGCAATTTGATGCCCTGTTCGATGAGCTCACGGCCCGGGAGCACCTGCAGCTGTACACGCGGCTCCGTGGCATCCCCTGGAAGGACGAAGCCCGGGTGAGGGTCGCCCAGGTGCGGGAGGGGCGGGTGGGGAGGATGGGCCTCTGACGGCTGCTCCTCACCAGGTGGTGAAGTGGGCCCTGGAGAAGCTGGAGCTGACCAAGTACGCGGACAAGCCCGCCGGCACGTACAGCGGAGGCAACAAGAGGAAGCTCTCCACGGCCATTGCCCTCATCGGGAACCCCGCCTTTATCTTCCTGGTGAGCCCTCTCCGCTTCTGTCTTCTCGGTGCGCCCCGGCGAGGTGGCTGGTGGGGGTGCAGCAGCTAAGCCTGGCTCCGCCCCCAGGACGAGCCCACCACAGGCATGGACCCCAAGGCCCGGCGCTTCCTCTGGAACCTCATCCTGGACCTCATCAAGACTGGGCGCTCCGTGGTGCTGACGTCGCACAGGTGTGGACCCTCCGCTCCGGCGCTGCCCCGCCCCCCGGCGCTGCCCCGCCCCCCGGCGCTGCCCCGCCCCCCGGCGCTGCCCCGCCCCCGGTGCTCCCCCCCCCCCGCCCGCCTCACCCCGCCCCCAGCACTGCCCCGCCCCTGCCCCGCCCCGCCCCTCCCCGCGCCCGGGTGCCAGCCTGTGGTCCCGCCCACAGCATGGAGGAGTGCGAGGCGCTGTGCACACGACTAGCCATCATGGTGAACGGGCGTCTGCGCTGTCTGGGCAGCATCCAGCACCTGAAGAACCGGTGAGCTGAGGGCCTGGGGCAGGCGGCGGGCTGTGGAGCCAGGGGCAGGTGGGGTGGCTTCCCCGGGCAGTTGGGGCTGTGGCCATGCGCCTGTCCGGCAGGTTTGGGGATGGCTACATGATCACGGTGAGGACTAAGAGCAGCCAGAACGTGAAGGATGTGGTGCGGTTCTTCAACCGGAACTTCCCAGAGGCCGTGCTCAAGGTGAGCGGGGCCGGGGTGGGGGTAGGGCAGGGGCGGGGCCGGAGCGGCCTCTGATCTCTGGACCTCCGTGCCCCCAGGAGCGGCACCACACCAAGGTGCAATACCAGCTGAAGTCGGAGCGCATCTCGCTGGCACAGGTGTTCAGCAAGATGGAGCAGGTGGTGGGCGTGCTGGGCATCGAGGACTACTCAGTCAGCCAGACCACCCTGGACAACGTGAGTGCCTGGGCTGGGGGGGGGAGGGGCGGCGCTGACCGCCAGACCCTCCCCTACCTACCACCTGCCTCTCTGCCCACCAGGTGTTTGTGAACTTTGCCAAGAAGCAGAGTGACAACTTGGAGCAGCAGGAGACGGAGCCACCCTCGGCCCTGCAGTCCCCCCTGGGCCGCCTGTTCAGCCTGTTCCGGCCGAGGCCCACACCCACTGAGCTGCGGGCGCTTGTGGCTGAGGAGCCCGAGGACCTGGACACTGAGGACGAGGGCCTCATTAGCTTTGAGGAGGAACGGGTGAGCAGGGTCCGAGGGGCGGGTCAGGGCAGCCAGGCAGACAGGCTCCGGAGGCAGGGTTGGTGGCCACAGGGACTGCCGCTGGCTGGAGCTCTAGGGGACAGCAGGACACCGAGAATGCATGTGGGCACAGGCAAGGGAGATGGACCCAGGGCAGGCTCCTGGGGGGAGGGGGACAGGGACGTGGAGGGAGGGGCCTTGGAGACAGGCAGGATGGGCGGGGACACCAGGCAGAGCAGGGGTCTCACCCCCTGGGAGAACTCAGGGAGGGTGGGAGGTGGCAGAGACCACTCCAGCCCTGGGGAGGGGCAGCGCTGGGTGCAGACACCACCCCGAGCCTGCCTGATCTCCGCCAGGCCCAGCTCTCCTTCAACACGGACACGCTCTGCTGACCACCAGGAGCTGGCTGCTCACGGACACGGAGGAGGGGCAGGAGTCAGAGGGTGGCTGAGGCCCCAATCTGTGCCCCCCAGTGCCCTGCCCCCCAGGCCCCGGAGTGGGAGGTCTAGGACCAAGGGCTTCACGCCCCTCCAGCCCCCTGCCCTCTGCCCAGGCCGCCTTCCCCTCATTGTGCCAAAGGCCGGCTGGCCCTGGGCTGCGATGCCCTCACCCTGCTCTGCCTTAAAGCCCAGCTCTGCCCGGGGCCCCTGGGCTGACATGGCTGCCAGGCACGTCGGACCCTGTCCTGGTGGGGCCTGGCGTCCCGGACCAGCTTCTCTCTTGCACCCCGTTTGGAAAGAAGGGGGCTGCTGCTGGCCTGGGGCTGAGGGTGGGCAGGGTTAGGTCCCAGCCCACCTCCTATTTATTTTGCTTTAGGCGGGGGTGTGCTCAGCGTTTCCATGCTGGGGGGCCGGGGAGGGGCTGCCTCCGGGCAGTGGGCTGGATACCAGGAACGGCACAGCTGGCCCCACTGGCCAGGAGCAGCTGCAGGCCCCTCGCCACCCCCTCAGCTGCCCCTGCTCCCCCACCCAGCTTGGCACCCTGCCCGCCCACCCACCCGGGCGCGGGACCTGTATATACTGCACAGATGTTTGTTTTAAGTAAATAAACGAAAAAGTCTACACAAGCTTGAGTGTGTGGGGTCGGATGTCGGGGTGACGTGGGCCCCTGCTGGGCAGGCTTGTCTGCAAAGTCCCGGAGCACAAGGCCCTGCATGGGGGGAGGGCAGCAGGGTCAGCTGGGAGCAGAGGGCAGGGCTCCACACCCCTCTAAGCCTGATGCTACAGGTGGGGAGACTGAGGCAGGGGCTGTCCATTACTTCCTCCCCCCACCCCGTCAGCCTGGGCTCCCCGTGCTTGGGCTTCTGTGGACAGTGAGTTTGCTAGGGGGTCTCCATCTCATCCTGGCTGGGGGGGGGGGGGTTCCAGGAGGAGGTAATCTCTGGGTTGAGACCCAAGTCCAGGTAGGAGCGCATGCAAAGGATGGAGGTGGCATGGGGGCTCCCAGGCCCTGGCTCAAGGAACCTGCAGATGGGGTGGTCACAAGGAAGGGCCCCAGAGCCTGTCCCCTTGCACTGGCCATGGTCAGCCTCTCTCCTTAGGTGCTTCAAGGGGACTGGAAGGGACACAGACACCCCTGAGAGGGTGGAGGGCCACTGACCCGCTTGCTGGTCCCCTTTCGCCCGGGTGGGGGCTGCAAAGCGGTGACCCCCCCCCCCCCCGCCGATCCCTCCTTTCTGTACTTACCAGCAGCTGTTCATTCTGAGCAAGAGCTCCTCCGCTTTTAGAAATAATTGCTGTGGACTTTGTGGGTTTAAAGAATATGTGCTTGTCTGTTACTGTCATCTTTAAAAAAAAAAAGATTTTATTTCTTAGAGGGGAAGAGAGGGAGAGAAACATCTATACGTGATTCCTTCTCACACGCCCCCTACTGGGGATCTGGCCTGCAACACAAGCATGTGCCCTGACTGGGAACTGAACCGGTGGCCCTTTGGTTGGTAGACCGGTGCTCAATCCACTGAGCCACACCAGCCAGGGTCTTTGTGGTCATCTTTAAAAATGTTTTATTGTGGCGAAATTTACAAAATACTGTTTCAGCCGTTTGTACAATTTTGTCACATTTTTTATGCTCCAAAGGCCCCAGATTCGGCGAGTGGGAGCCCCCTCCGCAGGGGCTTCTCATCCCTTTGACGTGCCCCCCCTTTCTGCAGTGCTGCCTCATTTGCAACACTCCCCAGGCCTGCTCTGACCCCCGTCCCCCGTCTGGATTCAGCCATTTCTCCAAGGGGCTTGGGCTCCCTTAAAGGGGGGCCTCGTTGGAGCCCCCGGCGTGGGCCCTGGATGTGCTCACCGCTGCAGGGGTCACTCCTCCTCCGCCCTCTCGGAGGGCAGAGCTAGGAAGTCCCTGTCCAGGTTCCTGCTAAAACCCCAGCACCGCCCGCGTCCCCTCCCTGCCCTGGACAAGCCTGTGTCTCCCTCCCTGCAGAACAGCTGTTGAAACTCGCTGGGAGGGACCGCAGACAGGGCTCAGACCAGGGGCTTCCGCACGAGGAAGGGCTGGGCCAGCAGCCGAGGGCCCTGGTGGCCAGCGCTCAGGGCTGCTCCGTGGGTGGGCGGGGGAGGTTCGGAGACACCCGCATGGCCCCAGGTGGGTTATGGGTGCCACGATCAGGTTTGGTGACCGTGAGTTGCTGGTCCCACCTCTTTAAAACAGTTACCCTGGAGAGTTGGTGAAAAAGCAAACCGTCAGATGGCTGAGGCTCCCTCGCTGGTGGCGGCAAATGCCGGAGGTCAGCTGTAGGTGGTTCCTCCATCCTTCCCACACGTATGCAGGCATGGGCTCAGGGTGACAAGGACAGACCCTCATGCTTCGTATGTCCCGGTTGCTGGGGTTCCCCCCGCAATGTGCACCAGGTCCCTGGGGCTGCCAGACGAATGACCAGGAACTGGGGACTCACAAAAGGGGATGCTCCCCCTCTTCCAGCCTGAAAGCCGCGCGTCTAAGATCGGGGTGCCAGCGGCATTGGTCCCTGAGGCCGGGGGGCCCATTCCTGCTCCGTGCTGGGGAGGGTGGGCGGTTTCTGGCATCTCGGTTCCTTGGCTCATCACCAGGCCCCACCTGCACACAATGTTCCCCAGGGGAGCACATCTGTGTCCAAAGTCCCCATTGCAATGAGGCCAGTCCTGACCTCGTGTAACTTCATCGCATCTTTAAAGAACCCCCACCCCCATCTCCAAAGACGGACTCATTGCAAGGTGCTGGTGGCCGGGACTTGAACACACGGATTTGGGGGACAGCGCTCAGCTCATGACACCAAGACCCCCCCGACTGCTGAGATGCGCCATGACTGTCCACACCCCCGGTGGGTGCACGCCATGTACGCGTCCCAAAGACACCTCTGGGCCAGTTCTTGAGGCTGCTGGCACCGCAACCTGGACTGTGCTTCCTCCACATCGCTGCCAAGAATGCGACCCCAGGAGCCAGCCCCGGGCAGCTCCGGCCTTGTTCTGGTTTGTCTTTTGGGGGAAGTGGGCGGCAAGGCCCATTGGCGCATGGCTCGCTGGTTTTCCTGCAGACGTCTAAGGGTTGTCTCACACACACGGGACGTGTGGTGAGGAGGCAGGTGCGGAGGGGCCTCAAGCCTTCTCCAGGGCCGTGGTTTGTAGGGGGAAGGGGTGCAGGAACCGAGCAAGGCAAGCCCCCTTTCAGGGAGGAGCCCCTGCAATCCCAGCGGGTGGAATGGAGGCGGGTGGAGGGGAGCCGGGCGCCACACCCCAGTCTGTCCCGGTCAGCCCCGGGCTGGCGCAGTGGCCTGCGCTTGGGAGCCCTTACCGTGTGGGGTCTGGGAAGGCGCCCTCAGACCCGGTCCCAGGAGATACCTGGGAGAGCGAACACGCCGGGCAGATCCTTCTCTCTGCCACTGGGTGGCGCTGAACTCCTGTGGGCCCCTCCCTTGGGGTGCCCCTGCGGCTGCCCCCCCACTGGTGGCGTGGGAGAGGTGTGGTGAGCTGCCCTTTCGGGGTGGGCAGGTGCACACCTGTGGGCTGGCAGGTTCCCAGACCTCCCCTGACCTTCCGGCTGAGGGCGGTGTGGGCTGATCCCCCAGGTCAGAAGCTTATGGCTTCAAACTGCCCCCCTGGTTCCTCCTTTTAAAGGTTAAGAGCAGAAAGAATCTTGCCCTGAGCCCCTTGGGAGGGAGCAGGGGTGTGGGGTGCACTGGGTGGACACCTGGGCCAGGCCACTCTCCCAGGGGCAAGTCTGGAATGCAGGCCCCGCCCCAGGCAGGGGCCTCTGCCTGACGGGGCTGTCAGTGGGACAGGGCGTCCCTTCCAAGTGCTGGCTCAAAAGCCTTGCCGTGCCCTGGTAGGCAGATGGGGAAACTGAGGCAGGGCCCGGCCGTGTGCGTCTCCTATGCACTACTCCCCAGCTTCCTGGGCTGCATGCCCCGCCAGACACCGGCATGTCCGCCTCGGGAGGGCAGGGGGGCTCCTGGCAGGGATGACTGGATCCGGAGCTGCCCCCTCCCAGGCTGAGGCCCCTCTCTCCCTGCCTCCAGTCCACTGGTCGGGCCTCCATCCCACCCGCCCCCCCCACCCACCGGATGGTCGGGTCCCCAGCCTGCCTCAGGCAGCAGGCCCTTCCACTCGGCCCCTCTATGGTCACACCCTTGTGCTGGGGCACAGCCCCACCAGCCTGATCCTTCCTCTTAGGTGACTCCCGGGGCGGGCCCTGGGCTGGGGGAGGGCGGGTGCCTAGAGAGCCTTAAAGAGTCCCGGGTCCCCGCCCTGCCCGCACCGCTGCGGCTCCTGCCATGGCTGAGACGGCCAAGCTCCAGCTGTTCGTCAAGGTGCCGGGCCAGCCAGGCTGGGGGGAGGCCTGGGGGAGGCCTGGGGGAGGGGGTGCTCTGCAGGGCTCCACCTTCTGGGGCAGCTGAAGGGGGGGGGGTGTCTGTGGCAGTGTCTGCGGCAGGACCCCGGCAGCCCTACAGAGGCTGGGTGAAGTGGGGTTAGCCTGGGGGGTGAAGGGCCATCCTCCAAAGGAGTAGGGGCGGCCCTGTCCCAACACCCAGCCTGGGCTCTTGGGTGCAGCCCAACCGTCCTGGAGAAAAAGCCCCTCCATGGGGAGGCGCCAGCCAGGCAGTGAGTGGCCAGGCCCGAGTGGGGTTGGGGTCAGTGCAGCAGGAAGGTGCTGGACCTGCCAGCCCCACGGGGGTCCAGGTGTGGGGAGCCCCTCCCCACCTTCGGGGTGCGCGGCAGCTAGTGCTGCGGCGTCCATGCCCATCTGGCGTGTGAATCACTCAGAAAGCAGCTCCCTTGGCGCACCCCACCTCTGAGCCCAGCCTGCGCGGCCTGGGGCCCAGGGCTCTGGCCCCTGCCCAGGCTCTCCAGATAAGGGTTGAAGGGCCAGGCCCGAGCCAGGGTCCCGCCCCCCTGCCAGGTTGCCGGCTCTCAGCCTCCAGGCTTCCAGCAGCTCTGAGGCCCTCCCCAGCCTCCAGGGACCAAGTTAAGGGCCCTCACCGGCCACTTGCCGAGGCCGTGCCCATCTGAGCCGGAGCCCTGGTTTGGCACCAGCCTCTTGGCAGTGGGAGGCCAGGAGCCACCCAGCCCAGTGGCAGGATTCCTGGGTCTGCTCCCGGCCCTGACACCCCTCAACCCCACCCACCCCAGGCGAGCGAGGACGGGGAGAGTGTGGGACACTGCCCTTCCTGCCAGAGGCTCTTCATGATCCTGCTCCTCAAGGGCGTGCCCTTCACCCTCACCACAGTGGACACACGCAGGTGAGCCCCCTGCCCCCAAGGGAACCTTTCCAGGCCTCTGCCAGACCCCCAGAGCCACGACCTCCCCTCCCTGGTGGCCGCAGGTCCCTGGATGTGCTGAAGGACTTCGCCCCCGGCTCGCAGCTGCCCATCCTGCTCTACGATGGCGAGGCCAGGACCGACACGCTGCAGATCGAGGAGTTTCTGGAGGAGACCCTGGGGCCCCCTGGGTGAGAGCCTGGGCACAGCAGCCGAAGCAAAGACGGGGCGCCCAGCGAGGGCGCTGTGGGGCTGGTGCCCTGGCGTAAGAGTCTGACCCACTGTTCCCCCCACCCCAGATTCCCCAGCCTGACACCCTGCTACAGAGAGTCCACCATGGCGGGCAACGATGTCTTCCACAAGTTCTCCGCATTCATCAAGAACCCAGTGCCCACGCAGGACGATGGTGACGAGGGTGGGAAGTCGCGGCGAGGGTGGGGGAGTTATGTTCCAGGCCGGGTCCTCAATGAGCTCCCCTACCCGCGCCAGCCCTGTACCAGCTGCTGCTGCGCGCCCTCACCAGGCTAGACAGCTACCTGCGCGCGCCCCTGGAGCACGAACTGGTCCGGGAGCCACAGCTGCGGGAGTCGCGCCGCCGTTTCCTGGACGGCGACCAGCTCACACTGGCCGACTGCGGTCTGCTGCCCAAGCTCTACATAGTGGACGTAAGCGTGACCCTGCGGGCTGGGGGCAGGAGCGTGCAGGGGGGCGGGGCACGCCCCGGAGGAGACCCTGACGCGGTCCTCGCCCCTTGCCCACCCGCAGACGGTGTGTGCACACTTCCGCCAGGCGCCCATCCCAGACGAGCTGCGCGGCATCCGCCGCTACCTGGACAGCGCGCTACAGGAGAAAGAGTTCAAGTACACGTGTCCGCACAGCTCCGAGATCCTGGCGGCCTACCGGCCTGTCGTACACCCCCGCTAGCGCCCCCCGCCTCTGCTGCCGCCTCTGCGCACTTGTCTGCAGCCCCAAAAGCCATCTTCCATGAGCATGTCCGCACATCCCAGGGACCAGAGGGCGGGATTTTTGCCACCCCTAAGCTCCCACTGTGGCCTGCTGTTCCAGATGACAGCCCAGAATGACAGCGGCAGAGAGGCGGGTGGGTGGGGCACAGCCCCTCCCCCCATTCGTCAGGGATGACAGGGACTGGATCGGGCTCCCAAACCAGTCAGGCCAGGGCGCAGCGTTGGGATGGCCGAGGAGGGTGGGGAGCGGAGCCCAGCCTGGGCACCTCAGGGCTCCGAGTCAGTGGGTGGGGTGGCCCACATTCCTCAGCCCCACCCCAGCTGGCAGCCCCCCCCCACACACACATCTCCTGCAGGACCTACTGTGTGCATGGTATGGGGTAGTCGAGGCCACGTCCTGCTTGGTGGGGGTCTGGAAGGGGTGTGCACCCCATGTGGTGGAAGGGTCCCAGCCCTGGGAGCCCTGCCCCTGCCCTGCGTAACCCTCTCCGCCCCCAGGCTGGATGGGAGAGCCTGGCAGCACCTCCCCAGGGATCCAGCACCTCTGTTACCTCCTGTGGCTGCACACCCAGATTGTGGTGGGTGGGGGACGCCTGACCTCTTCCCCCAGCCAGCCCCCCGGGAGCCACAGGCTGGCCATGCCCTCTGCCTGAGAAATCCGTTTATTTGATGAGGAAGGAGCTCAGAGAAGCAGGCTTGTCCTTGCTGGGCAGCAGGACGGGTAGGGGGGGCAGGGGGGGTTGCCACGGGGTCTCGAGGGCCATCCCCCTCTCACAGGCAAGCTCCTGGCAGAGTCACACTTTTTTGCAGCATAGTCAGAGGTCATCAAAATCTACACCACTGGCTGGTTTCTTACTGGGAGAGAAGAGGAGGTGACATTAGGAGGGTATGGGGGGATGGGCAGGGTCCAGGGCTGGACCCTGGGCACAGGAAGGATGGGCAGACGGTGGGCACCTTTTGAAGCCAGGGTTGATGAGGGACTCGCCGGGACACCGCCTCCTGACCCCAGGTCCAGGGCAGCCTCTCTGAGAATCTGGATCTAGGGAAAGCAGGATGGTGGAGTGGGTGCACCTGAGTGCAGCAGGACCCCAGGGCCACAGCTGCCTCCACACATAGACAGAACCCCTCCCTGGAGCTTGAAGCTTATTATGGGGAAACTGAGTCAAAGCAGAACGAGCACAGCCCCAACCCAAGTCATAGGTGAGAGGGCTACCTGGTAGGAACTGCTGAGGCCCCACTGGCCGAGGGCTCTTCCTAGGGCTGGCGGCTGTCTCTTCCACAGCTGGGGGAAGAGCCAGGCATGAAGGCATGGGCAGGGGTCCCCGGGGAGGCTGCGGGTGCCCACCCCCCGGTCCTACATGCCAGCTGCCGCTCCAAGCTGCACACGCGCTCTGCCAGGCCCAGGGTCAGTGCCTGCAGCCTGGGGGCCGCCTCTGGGCCTGGCACTTTGGAGAGCTCGAAGTCCAGTGTGGAGGGCTCCCCAGAGAGGGTCAGGGATGCTGCGTCCTCCTGAGGAGTGAAAGTCACAGCTTGCTGCTTGAAGGCTGCCCTGGGAAAGAAGGGGTGCTGAGCGCTGTGGCCAGACCCACCGGCCCCCGACCTACCCTTCCTACCTGCTCAGGTCTCACCTGAACCGGGGAGTGACGTCCTCCGACGCACTCAGGCCAAAACGGGCTTTCTACGGGGCACGGGGGCTGGTCACCATCTCCCCTTGACCCTAGAACCAGTGGCGACACCCCAAACCTCCCCACCTAGTGCCACCCAGGACCCCGAAGCCAATCTTAGGCTACAGCTACAGAGCCCAGGGAACAGTGCCCAGCCCCCTTCCGGGGAGCCCTAGACAGCCCCTTTCCACCCCACGCGTGGTCCGCCCTGCAGGCGTGGGGTGCTGGGGCTGCGGGGCCCGCCCGGGAGCCCCGTTACCCACGAGGGCCGCCAGGCCATCCGGCGTGAAGCAGGTGCTCCAGAGCTGCGCGGCGTCCGTCACACTGCGGGGGAGGGGCTGTCAGGCGGCTCCGCCCACAGAGCTCCCCGCACTCCCCGCGCCCCGCGGACCTGTCACTCACTAGAGGCTGAAGCCGCCTTGGCCACTGGCCCCAGCTGCCTTCTCCTCCTCGCAGTAGCATATGAAGCGCGGGGGCCCGGGGCCCGGAGGCAACGTGCAGAGAGGAGGTGCTAGCGGCGGCGGCGGGACCATGGTTCTTCTGACAGCCGCGGAGCCACGAGGGGCGGCCACGGCTGCGGGATTAGGGCGCCTGCGCCAGTTGGCCGTTTGCCGGAACCGGGGACCGGGCCTGTGCTGATGGGCGGGGCCTGGGGCGGGCGCCGAGCGGACTGGGGCCTGCGAGGGGCGGAGCTTAGGGCCCCAGCCGGGCCCGGAAGACCTTAGACCCGCGCGGAGCTGACGGAGCCGAGCAGGTAGAGCTTAGGGTGCCCGGCGGTGCTATCTGGGCGGTGCTTAGTCACGGGGCGGAGCCTAGGGGCAGAGTTAAGTCACGGGGCGGGACCTGCGTCGCTAGGGGCGGGGCTTAGTGCGCGGGGCGTGGCTCCCGGATGGGCAGGCTGAGCCCCCGCCAAAAAGCGCGGTCTGGGATCCAGTCCTGCTTTCGTGCTTTACTCCCCTGCACTCGCGCCATCCCCGCTGAGCCCCGGGTTCCCGCCTTCGCGTGCAGATCCCTGCCCTGTGCCCAGCCCCGTGCTTCTTCGCCCCTTGCCGGTCCCAGCGGCCTCTCCCTGGCCTCCAACACCCAGTCTCTCTCACCCTGGCCTTTGGATACAAACGCAAAGCTTCCTAACGCTGAAGAAATCAAAATATGAAAATGAATAAACTATGGCAACCAGGCAGAAAGCTTCCTTCACTCACTCGTCCGTTCCTCCCTGTGCCTCTGTCCCCGGCCTAGAGCACACTTCGACCGCCTTTTGAGATCCAGCAGGTGGGCAAATAAACGCAGGAAACACGAAACTCCTAGGTAGTGCCAAGCGCCGTCCGAGCTGGAAGAGCAGGTGGAGCACGCAGGATAGGGGTGTCCCAGGCAGAGGGGGCAGCTCTGCAGAAGTCCCACAGTGGGCTTTGCAAGACGGCCAGGGTGACCACGCGGTGGCGATAGGGAGGGCGGGCAGGTGATGTGTAGGCTAGGCTAACGTATCCCTAGTCTGCCTTCAGCCAGGCCAGCCTCACCCCCCACTTCCTGGTTCACGACCTTCGGTGCCCCGGGGAGGCTCGGCCACAGGGCCTTTGCTCCCGCTGCTGCTGCCTTTCCCCAGACTCACACACTTGCTTCAGGTCCCTACGCAGAAGCCACCTTCTCAGCAAGGCCTCAGGGCCCTGCCCAACACCTCCTGTCCGGTTTTATTTACCTTTCCCCGCACATGCCGCTGCCTGAAGTACATTCCTGGTGACCCGCCTTTAAGATGGCCCCCAGCTATCCCCATCCTGTGTCTGTGCCTTTGTGTAGCGTGGGAAGGTCGGAGCAGGGGGCCGGGGGGCGGGCATGCCTGATTTGTGTGTGAAGCCCCACTGAGCGCCAGGAAGAGAGGGGACTAGGCTGCTGAGTCCCTGGGGGCAGAGCCAATGGAGGCTGGGAGGGGCTCCGAGTGAGGCGCAGAGGGGAAATGGCCTTCCTGGGACCATGGGTCTGGGCCGGGCACGGAGAGCCTGAGGGGTCCCCGGCTGTGTCCTCTCAACTCTTCGGTGTGGCTGGGTGTCTGATGGAGGCAGTGAAGGCTGCTGAGCACGAAAGGCTCTGGTCTGGCGGGAGGAGCCGGCGCAGAGACGCGGCTGCGGAGCCGCCAGCCCCAGGACCGGCTTCAACCTCAGACCCGCCAGGCCCAGCGCTCAGGGCCTCAGCGGGAGTGGTGGGCGGCACCACCCCCCCTGAGGGTGTTGGGGCCTGACGCTCCGAACCTGGGAGTGTTAGTTTGTACGGAAAAGGGTTTGTGCCGAAGCGGTTCAGCACGGATCTTGAGAGGGGGAGAGCGTCCTGTGCTATCTGGATGGGCCCTGAATGTCATCACAGGAGAGGCAGAGGGGACTTCACTGAGCAGGGGACAGGCCGTGTGGCCACGGGGCGGAGGCTGGGTGGAGTGAGCAGCTCCCGGCCAAGGACAGCGGCGGCCCCCAGAAGATGGAGAAGCCACAGAGGGCCCTCCCCTGGGACCTCTGGAGGGAGCTGGGCCCTGCTGCCTTGACTCCAGCCCAGGGAGACTGGTTTGGGGCTTCCGGCCTCCAAAACGGTATGAGAATAAATGTACGTTTTAAGCCACCAAGTTTG
This sequence comes from Anoura caudifer, assembly GCA_004027475.1. Taxonomy (NCBI): domain Eukaryota; kingdom Metazoa; phylum Chordata; class Mammalia; order Chiroptera; family Phyllostomidae; genus Anoura; species Anoura caudifer. The sequence goes on from PVKU01010274.1 coordinate 20,531, forward strand.
TAACAATTTGTCACGGCAGCCACAGGAAACTAAAGCAAAGCCTGCCACAAACATTGGTTCCAAAACATAACAAGAACACTGCAAAAATCTAAATTCCAGAAAATTACACAAAAACCTAGAAAATGTAACAAAACCTGTCTTCAACTCCTCGGGCCTTCCGCAAGGGGCGCTAGTCCGTGATGGGGCTGCGGGAACAGCTAAGAGCAGGGCGAGAGGTGGGCGGGGCCTCAAGGAGGGAGGAGGGAGTCCGAGGAGGTCTTCGGGCAGCTTGAGCGCCTGGTCAGTGTGTGAGGGATGGAAGGGCAGGCGGGCACGGGCCATGGCGCGCCGAGCAGCACAGAGAAGCAAAGGGCGCAGCGGAGCAGCTAGAGAGGTCGGAGGGCAGCTGGGGCTTGGGCTCCCAGAAGTCTAAGGAAGGACCGTGTGGGTGGTATTTGAGCAAAAGATTTCAGAGGAGCGGAGAAAGCCAGCCGAGCATAGGACTGGGAGAACGTTCCAGACAGGGGCACCCTGTGCAAAGGCCCTGAGGCAGGCATGGGGCCGGTGTGCTCAAGGGGCCCGAGGAGGTCAGTGCAGGGCCAAACAGGGAGGGGCTTGCTGGTCGCCTAAGGACTTTGGCCTTTATTCTCAGTGACATGGAACCCACTGGGGGCAGTTGGGAGCAGAGGAGGCCTGAGCTGAGAGGTCTTGCACACACATCCAGGGGCTGCTGGGAGGAGACCTGGCAGAGGACTGCCCCCGGGGGCCCAGAGCAGGGTGGGTCAGGGCAAGACTGGCTGCGTGCGGAGCTGCACGTCCTGCAGCAGCGGGGGCACGTGGGGCTGCCCTGCTCCAGCCGGGAGTCTCCCTCCGAGGGAGGGGCGTCCAGGACGCCGTGGAGAGCAACCTGTATCTCCCCACTCCAGGTGCTTCCCCGGGATCAGGAAGGGACCAGTTAGCAGGGGAAGGCCGGGGACCAGAGCCCGGGGGCGCCGGGAGCCCAGTGGAGGCCGTCCTGCACCCACCGCCAGGGGCCCAAGCCTCCCCACCGCTCTGCCTCGACTCCCTGCTGTCGCCTCAAGGCACCTTCTGCCCCTTCTTCTCTGGACTCAGGTGGAAGCTGAGGGACAGTCGATAGATCAGCGGATGGGTTTCTCACCTGGAGCTCAGGCAGCATCTCTCAGCAGACGCCCCCGTGAGGTGAGCCGAGAGCACCTGTCCAAGGCTCCGAACACCAGGAGAAAGGGCGGGACGGTGCGCCCACCGGTCATGGATGTGTGTGCCCCCCCTCCCCCCCAGGGCTTTAATTCTGGGCTGGTGTCAGGCGGGAACAAAAGTATAACGAGCCACCACCCAGATGAGACAATTGTCGACATTTGCATCCAGTGTTATTTTTTTCTGAACTATTTACAGATTGTTGTCCTAAAAAAAAAAAAGTCAGTTATTTTAGCAGCAGAAATGGGTTTATTTGGGAACAATAAAGAATTGTACTTTGAGACACACAAGATACGGCAAAACCACCCATGAGTCCGGGGAGCAAAGGAGAGGGACCTTCACTGACAGTGGAGACGGGGGCGGGGGAGCTGCACGGGGGGGGGGGGGCTGCTACACGCAGCGCCCATTGGAAGAGGCTGGGCGGTCCAAAGAGTGGCTTTTCATTGGCTGTGTTGTGACGGTCTCTTATTGGCTGAGCTGTTGCCAGGCGAGGGGAAAACCTTCCACCTGCTGGGGTAGCAACTTAGAGAAAACACCTGTTAGAGATGCAGGCGGCTCTCCCTGTTTGGGGAGACCGACGCGTGGTAGGGGCGAGAGCTCCCCCTGCCGGCTGTTCCCACTGCCGTCCTGGTTGTGGTTTCCGTTGTTAATTTTCACGAGATCTTTCAGCATTTTGTCCTCAAATTCTTCAGGCTGTAGCGACGCTGTCCCCCCTAAGCACAAAGGCAGGACAGAGTTGTGTACCCCCACTTCCCCGCACCCCCCGCCATGCGGGGCAGGGAGGGCCCGGCTCTGAGTTTCCACAGGGAGCACTGGAAAGTGGTGTGCAGTCAGGCAAGAAGTGGGGGCTAGAAGGGGCTCCCCAGACGGAAGGGGCCCGGATGTCTTCCTTCCTGCTGCGGTTTGGGAGGACCCGAGGGCTGAGCCGGCCGCTGCACCCGCAGCCACTGCACCCACGGGAGGCCCAGCATGCCCTCGGCGTGAGGTCCTGCACAGTGGCCACCGCATTCTCCAACGGATGCACACAGGCCTGGGGGTGTGCACCCCCCAGTCCCAGCGCCCCAGGCCCATAGGGGCCCAGGGAAGTCCCTGCAACGCTCGTCCCCGTCCCCGTGTGGAGCAGAGCCTCAGCCCCTCCCGCCCGACACCCCTGCAGGAGCGGGCAGAGCAGGGCCTCGCCGGACAAGGGGCCCTGGGACTGGCCATGGAGGGGCGACCCTTCGGGTCCCTCTTCAGGTAGGTCCCGGGCTGCCCCTAATTCTGGCCACCTTGCCCCTAGGTCCCATCCCCCTTGCCTCCCCCCACAAGAAACAAGGGCTTGCTGGCTTTGGAGGTTGTTTATTGCGCTGAGAGGCGGTGCTCTCTGGGGAGTGCTGTGCACGGAGGTGGGGCGGGGGCGGGCTGCCGAGAACCGCCGGGCACTCCCGGCTGCAGGCCTCGCTGCAGGCAGGGCAGCAGGTGCACAGGAAGGGTGGCGCCCCCTCTCCTCCCCAGGGTCCCGCTCCCTCCTGCCCCGCAGCTGCCTTCTGCCCCACCTTGCTTCTATGGCATCAGCCCTCTCACCCCCAAGGCGGAAGACCCCCCAGTGTGGCCCTTTGGCCAGGAGGGGCCTCCCGGGTCAGCAGGGCACGGGGCACTGCACCGTCTGGGGCCTGGGAGGGGCATCCGGGCTTGTCCCGCGCCAACTCTCCTGGGAGAAGGCACCAGCACACTGGTCTGTGGGGAAGAGTGGGGCTTGAGAAGCCCCCCAGGGTCCCCTCCCCTAGGGCGGAGCCCCCCACCCTCCGCTGCACGGTCCAGCCTCCCTGCCTGCGACCTGACCCCCCTGGCTCTGACAGGCCCAGATGGGGCCCGGAGTGCCAGCTCCAGCCGCCCTGAGTGGGGCTGGAGCACCGCTCACCTGACCTGGGCAGCAGGGCGCCCTGGCCAGGGTTCCGGCCCACTCGGGGTGCCAGCGGTTGCTCCTTCTGGGAGCTGCAGGAAACAGCTCTGGGGTGCGGGCTGGGGGCAGGGTGCTGGAGAGCAGAGGGATCAGGGCGGGGTGGGGGAAGGTGGAAGAGGGGCTGGGGGTAAGGGAGTGGGTAGGGAGGGCGGCCAGGAGGGAGGGGTGAGGAGGGGTCCCGAGGAGACACGGAGTCCTGCCCTGGGGTCAGAACTTGCTGTAATGGGTGCTGGCTGGTGTGGCTCAGTGGACCGAACACGGGCCGGGGACCCGGTTTGACTCCCAGTCAGGACACAGGCCTGGGTTGCGGGCCAGGTCCCCAGTAGGGGGCGCGCGAGAGGCGACCACACACTGATGTCTCTCTCCCTCTCTGTCTCCCTCCTTCCCCTTCTCTCAAAATATGTAAAACCTTTAAAAAAAAAAAAAGAAAAAACTTGCCGGAATGTGCACGTGGTCAACATTCCAGCCGGGCAGCGACAATGGGGTGGGGCGGTGGCCGGGATGTCAGGCAGCCCCTCCTCCGGCCGGCTGCCCACCCATACCCACCATGGAGCCGCAGCAGACGCCCCTAACACCCCTCTTCTGAGTCTGGAAGCTCAGCACCAAGAGGTGTGTGTCGTCCGTGGGCACCACCCGGATGTTGATGTGGGTCTGGGCCACTGAGGTGACGGTCCCCGGCCCAGGACGCGGGTCCGTCAGCCAGCACAGCCCCAGGGCCCCACCAGGGAGCCCTGCCTCCACTCAGGGAGCCCTGTCCACTGCCTGCTGCCCCCACCTCCTTTGCTGAGCTGCCTGCCCAAGGCGGCTGAGGGGCCTGCTGGCTTCCCCCGCCCACCTGTCCCCAGTGGGATGGGGCAGGGGCACGGGGACTCCCCTCACCCCCGTTCCCATACAGGCTGAGCTGGGTCAGGGAAGGCGTGGCCAGGGCTGGGCTGCCTCTGGCCCTCCGGCCGTTCTGCCCCATCATGCCCTGCAGCAGCTGGCCTGCCCGCCAGAGGGACCCGCTGAGACAGGCTGGAGGCCGGGCTTCGCCCTGCAGAGGTGCAGGGACCTTGGGCCTCAGGCAGCCAGAGTGGGAGGTGGCTTGTCTCCAGCCCACTTGGTCAGTCTGTTCCAGCGAGAGCAGAAAGAGCCGGCACTCTGGCCCTGCTCTTCCTGGTCCCTGGAAAACCTTATCTCTGCCTGACCCCAGGGTGCTCATCCTGAACCTACAAACTGCCCCGGACCCTCGCCCTCGAGCGGCTGGGGGTGAGGGGCCGGCTGCTGCGGTGAGAGGGCTTCCTCTTACCTGTCCCGACTGCTGACCCAGCCCGCCTCCCCCACCCCCAGCTTCTCCTCCCAGATGCCCTGCGGAGCAGAGAACGGTGGGGAAGCAGAGGTCCTAAGCAAGTCGGGGTGGCCAGGGCCTCAGGGAACCGGCCAGAGCAGGCCCACGGCGGCAACGGGTGACCGACTACAGGACAGACAGACAGACAGGAGCCAGGCTGCTGACTTGCTTTGGGGCTTTATTCTCAGAGGCAGGATAGAGCCGAGCGGGCAGAGGGGGTGGCCGATGGAGCCAGGGCTGGGGTCTCGGGGGTCCTGAAGAACAGCAGTGCAGGGCAGGGCGGCCGGGTCCTGAGGGCGGACCACCTGGCCGAGAGAGCAGGACCCGCAGGTGGGGCAGGCAGGCAGCCCGCCCCCGCCCCCCCCGCCCCGCCCGGTGCCTCGTGCCCTGACGCTTCTCAGCAAAGGGCACCAGCCTCCCCTGACCCCCGTACCCCAGGACATCCCAGCCTCCAGCTCCTCCTCCAGCTGCCTCGCTGAACCCCTGGGGAGCCCCCGCCCCTGGGACCGGCCCCTGTCTGCCTGGGGCTTCCTTGCATGGCTGCTGGGTGAGGCCCGCCCACGGCCCACTCACCTACTGGTGTGCTTCCACACACTTATCTGCCAAGAAAGAAGTGAGGACGGTGAGCGCTCTGGGCCGGGGCCACCGCCCCCACCGGCAGCCCTGGGGAGTCGGCTGACCCTCAGAACTGTGACTCTGGCTTTCCTCCCCACCCCCCCCCCAGCTCCTGCTCCTGCAGACGGCGGGGTGCTGTCCCCACTGCTCTCAGAGCAGGCTGCCCGACCCCCGGGGTCACGCACCAGAGCCGCAGTGTGCTGCCGCCCCCTGGGTCCGCCGTGACTGCGTTCCCTTGGGCACCTGCCCCCCACCAGGCTGGGGACCCCTGTGTCCTGGGGGCTGGCCTGGGACCTGCTCACATGTTGGGTGCTTGGGGAATCTGGGGAGGGGGGTTTCCTGGAGAAGGAGCCTCTTCCCCGCCCCCTATGGGGGGCGCCCCGGGCCAAGCTCATGCAGTGAGGACAGACTGCCCCCCCCCCACGCCCAGCTCTGGAAGCCCCGCTGCGGGTCAGTGGGCTGTCTGGCCAGATAAACTCAGCACCCTCGGCCTCCCCTGAATCAGGAGACTGTCTGCCTCGAATCTCTGACCCTAACCGCCGCCCGGCAGCTCAGCAGCCCTCACCGGCTTGGGGCAGGAAGACGATGCTATCATCTGCGAAGCCCTGGGCCTTGGCGAAGGTGGTGAACTTCTCCTTCACCTCCACCCTGGGGGTCTGGGTCCGGCCTGGGCGGGAAGGAAAAGCAGGTGCGGGGGCGGGGGGTTGTAACTGCTCTGTGCCCCCGCCGCCCCCCCAGGCCCTGGGTGCCCGGCCGGGTGGGCACCTACTGTAGAGCGAGGCCATGTGGAAGTCCTGGCCCAGGCCCTTGGTGCCCGCGGTGTACAGCAGGGCGTACTCGCCGTAGTCCGTCTCCTCCACCCGAACGTCATTCACGCTGCCCCAGTCTGCGGGCCCACGAGACGGCCACAGTCGGGACCCCCGGACCTCTGGCCTTGGGAGGGGGCGCCCTCTGAGGCTGGGCTGCCTTCCCTGCCCCTCCCCGACTCAGGCAGCTGGCCAGCCCCCCACCCCCAGCTTCCTGCCTGCACAGCCTGCCAGGTGGGGGCCAGTGTCCCCAAACCCGAAGTCCTGGGGGCCAGCACGCACGCAAGCCCAGAAAATTAGGGGTTCTTGGTGCTGCCGCCGCCGCCCCTTCAGCTGGCCGGGAAGAGGAAAGGTACCCCGGTGGGGAAGCCACCGCTGGGAGGGCGTGAGGAGGCCCCAGGTGCCGGTGGCTCTGGGTGCTCTGCCCGTCCAGCAGGGAGGGGACAGAAGGACTGTCCACTCAGGCGCAGGGAGGGGCCCAGCAGGAGACGGCCCCAGGGTGGGTCCCGGGTCCCCCACACCTGAGCGGGCGGCACTGGATCTGAGGACCCTCGTGGCTTGGCCACACCCTGCTCACCCCCAGGGGGTGTCACCCAGAGCGGGACCCAGGCCTCCCAGGAGGGCCCCACTCACGCTGGCTGGTGTAGCTGTAGGAGCCGGGGGGGCTCGCTGGCCGCAGCAGCAGAGTCCGGGTCTCACACTGATCCTTCCTGTGGGCAGGTCACCTTCGGGTCAGGACCAGGCCCAGGGGTCCCTCGACCACACCCACAGGCAGGGGGTGCTCAGCCCGCCCCGCGGTCCCACCTCAGGAAGGTGACGGTGAGGTTAAGTCCGCCGTCCTCGGTCGGGGCCACCACCGACGTGCACATGGACAGAGCTGCCTTCTTCTCTTGGAACCAGCTCGAGTTGGAGGCGAGGCCCGCGGTGAACCAGCGCCCCAGGAACTGCAGGAGAAGGCCCCTGCCGAGTGGGCCAGGGCCCTCTCTGGCCGACCGATGGGGTTGGGCGTCTTGTCTCCAGCCCGCCCCCACCCGCTGGAGGCCTGCGGCGCTCCACCCAGCTCCTACCCGGGGCAGGCCGGTCCCACCTCCGCCCAGCCCGTCCATGGAGCCGGCGGCAGAGGGCGCCCGGGAACGGTTTCGGAGGGGCTGGGGCGAGCGCGTCCGACTGCTGCGTGTGGCTAGGCCTCTGCGACGACGCTCAGGGAAGGGGCGCAGGGTGGGGCGGGAGGGCCAGACCCCCTGCCTTCCCGCGCAGCCCCTGAGCGTGCGCGCGCGTCGCCCGCTGTGTGTGTGCGCGGGGCGCGGACCCGCGCGCACTCAGTTGTCTGTGGCCAGCCCGTGCTCCATCCCCGTGCGGTCAACCCCTGCACCATCGCTGTGCACCGACCCCGTGAGCCATCTCCGTCCGCGTGCTCGCGCCCGGGGGCGTGTCCCAGGATCGGTCCGGGGACCCAGGGGTGGAATGCGTGCCCGTTTCCTCCCGGCGTCAGGAGTCCGGAGGGATGACTTTGGATGGGGTAGGAGCGCAGGTGGCCCGCGTGTCTACGTGCACCAGGTGCGCGCTCGCAGACACAGGTGCTTCCCTGCGGGTCGGGACACCTACCGCCTCTCTCCGGTGGGGAACTGCCATCACCCCAGGGGCGGCGTCGGCCGCTCAGCCTTCTGCACTGCTCAGCTACCCCCTTCCCAGGGAGACAGCTCTGCCGCAAAGCCCCTTCCCCTGGCAGCCCTGTCCCGCCTCAGGGACCGGGCAGGGGAGCATCTCACCTTGTCCTGTTGGAAGTTGGGCTGCACGGATACCTGGGCCTCAGCCCGGGCCTGTAAGACCCCCAGGACCCCCAGCAGGACCAGCCCCATCCACAGTGTGCGCAGAGTGGCCATCCTCCCGGAGCTGAGCAGGCGTCCCAGGCCTGGCACCAGCAGTGTGGGCGGAGAGAGGGAGGCGGGCAGGACAAGAGGGAGCCGCAGGGGAGACCCCTATTTATGGGCCTGGCTTGGCCCCCACCCAGGGCCCAAGGACAGCCCACTGGAGGCTCGTGACGGCAGGGTGGGGAGGAGGCTTGTGGGAGGCAGCTGCAGCCTCGCCCCCTCATGGGGCTGCTTATGTAAGAGGCTGCGACTGGGCACTGAGGGGCCCCTCATGGCCGGCCCCTTTTCCAGAAACAGGACCCTCCCCACAGCCCAGAGGGGTCGTGGCCTTGGTGCTGCCCTGCCTCTGGGCTCTGGGCACCTCCCACCTGGGTCGGGGGCCCACCCCCCTGGTCCCAACCGTCATTCCCTCCCCAATCTGGTGACTCTGGGTAGGGACGCCAAGCCTCACCTGTGTGGTGTGAGTCTGGGGGTGACGGGGAACTCGAGCCATGGCGCAGAAACCAGACCTGTGGGTGAAGTGGTGCCCAAGGGCCAGGTGTACTGGGCACAGCCCCCAAGGGCACCTGAGGGTGCCTGCCCACCTTGCAGAAAGGGCTGCCTCCACCCGGAGGCCTCCCTGGGTTGGTGGCCTGTCTCTGAGCTCCTGGACCTGAGCTGGCGAGTGTCAGTGGTTTCTCTGCTCCTACCTGAGTCCACTTCAGGTGGCTGGGGCCTGAGCACAGGGAGGGCCGGGGCAGGCGTGGCATCGGGTGGGAGCAGCCTGGGCCCTGGCTCGGGAGGCCCCAGGCTGCAGGAGTCCCTGTGTTGGTGGGGGCAGGGGCTGGTCGCCCCCAGACACAGGCCCAGCCTGTTGGTGGGGGGTGGTGCAGGCTTCTGTCCCGGGGCCTGGCACCTTCTGCCTGGACACTGGGTTCTTGTTCTTGGCAGTGCCAGCTTCTGGCCCTGGAATGGCCCCAAGGCCGTCAGGAAATGGTCAGCAGGGAGGCGTGGGACCGGGACAGCTCCCTGAAGGGGACCAGCGTGGGCCCTGCTGCCTGCCAAGTGGGGGCAGGGGCAGGGGCACCAGGCCTACGGGGTGGGTGAGGTCCAGCCGCCTGCACTGCAGCCCCCACGGGCGCCCTGGCCCTGGCTGGGACCCTGCTGTGGGCCAGGCGTGTCCTGGTGGGACTGGGCGCCCCTCCCAGGGCTCAGAGCTCGGAAATGCGGGTGGAGGCAAGGAAGAGAATGGGACTTTCTACGGGGAAGGGCTGGGGCCGGGGTGAGGGGCTGCTGGCGGCGGTGGCAGGGTCCTCCCCTCACACAGAGGCTCTGCACCCCGGGCACCTGGAGAGGTGGAGGAGGGGCTCCCCGCGCCCAGCACAGGCTTCTCCCCACAGGGCTGCACTGTGGGTGGGGCAGGGCTGTGCACCACTGCAGGGAGGACCCCGCTGGCTAAGCACCCACCCGCTGTGCTGTCCAGGCTGTGCGGAAGGCCGAGGACAGAAGCTCCAGCCCAGTGGACACAGCGCCGGCCCTGAGGGACGGGAGGGTTGGGGTCACGGCTCAGACTGCCCAGGCCAGACGGGGGCCGGGCTGCAGGGGAGGCGCCAGGATTCTGACCCCCTTGCCCTGCCCCACCCTGCCTGTGATGACAGGGCCCCCACCATCCCGGTCCAGCTCAGAGGGACCCAGTCTTACCTCTGGGCCGTGGGACCCTGCTCAGATCCCCCAGGGCTGCCACTGGGGTGGCCTTGGCACCCCCCGGGCAGGTGGCAAGACCCCTCTTCTCCTGTAGGTTCCCCTCCGTCTTCCCCCAGGTGACTAGCCCTCTGAGGTTCCAGTCTGTGCCATGTCAGGGGTTCCCCAGCCCACCCCTCCCACCCCATCCCTGGCACCAGACGGAGTTCCCCAAACCTGCCCCTCCCCTGTTCCTAGCTCCCCAAGTCCACCCAGTGGTCAGAGCAAGTCTTTTTTTTTTTTTTTAAGACTTTATTTATTTATTTTTAGACAAAGGGGAAGGGAGGGAGAGAGGGAGACATCAGTGTGGGGTTGCCTCTCGTGCGCCCCCTGCTGGAGACCTGGCCTGCAACCCCGGGCATGTGCTGACTGGGAACTAAACTGGCGACCCTTTGGTTCACAGGCTGCGCTCAATCCACTGGGCCACACCAGCCAGGGCCAGAGCCAGCAACTCTCATGGGCCCCTCTCCAAGTCCTTACCTGCCCCACCCCAGCACTCCCGCCCCTGGGCCGCACCAGCCCCACCTACGCTGGCCTCCCAAGCGGCACCCACAGTTGGCTAAAGGAGCAGCCCCCTGCGGCCCCTGTGCCCAGCACCGCTGCTACCCCTTCAGGCTGGTTGGCTCCCCCAAGGCTGAGCATGGACACCGCTTCCAGGAAGCCCTCCATGCAGGTCCAGGTGGGGTCCCAAGGGCATCCGGTGTCCCTCCCGCTGCAGGACAGCTCTGGCCTTGCCGTTTTGTTTGACGAGGACCGTGTCCCCTGTGAGCGCCGGAAACCTGGGTGGGATGAAGAATGAGTGAGTGAGTGAGTGTGCCGGCCGGCACACGCGGGTGCTGTCGGAGCGACGGGGCCGGGGCCGTGCTGCGACACCTCCGGTGGCCGTGGTCTTTCTTCCTAAACACGTTTCCTGCCTGGCAGAGGCGGGGTCGCCCGGAGCCGGAGGCAGGAGTAGGGAGCCGGAGGCGGCTGCGCCCATGCTGCCGGCAGCAGCCAGAGCCACCAGGCAGGGACAGGGTGGCCCTGGGCCAGTGGCCGGCCTCTCTGAACCTCAGTTTCCCTGTCTGTGCAGAGAGTGGGTGTCCCCACCCCAAGAGGACTCATGGGGACCAGGCAGGCTTGTCCCTGAGAACCTCTCTGTGGTGATGGGGGACTCCTGCGAGCAGGGCTGCAGGGAACCCTGGGCAGAGGTGGGGCCGGTTGGGAGCCCAGCCCCACCACAGAGGAGCCAGGGCACGATTTCAGGGCCCAGGAGGTGGGTGCCAGGCAGCAGCGCCCCGAGAGTCCTATTTATGGGCACACCGGGCCCAGCCCCACCTCCCGCCCCCCGGGGCCGGCGACTCGCCTCTCACCAGGCACAGGCCAGCGGGGCTGCCACAGTCGCTGTGCTGAGTCTTCTTCGGGGCCCCTGCCCACCCTCCCCACCCCAGGGGCTGCGCCAGGTGGAGGCCTGGGGTGGAGCTGGGTCTCCCCAGAGATCCTCTGCAGCCTGGGCCCTGTGCTCGGCCCTGTGAGTGGTCAGCAGTCCAAGCTGAGCCACCTCTGCCCTGCTGGGGCCCCTGCTCAGCCCAGCGAGGAGGGTGGGTGTGTGCTGGAAGCTGGGGGAGGCGCAGCCCCTCCTGGCACCCGCGGAGAGCAGAGAGGCTGGGCCTCACAGGGACGCGCAGGTGGACGGCTGAGGGTGGATGTCCCTGGCCGGGGAGGACAGGGTGTCTGCTCTGAGCCTGGGAGTGGGGTGCGGTCCTCTGAGGAGCCCCACACAAGGCCCGGTGCAGAGAGAGACCCCCAAGAGGCTGGCCTGGGAGTACCCCCTTAGGGCAGCCCCTGCCTCAGGCCCAGGCAGCACTTGGGCAGCAGCTCTGGATGTTGCTGGCTGGGCCCCCCCGAGGGCCGGGTGGGCAGAGACCCAAGCCAACCATGTGAGCTGAGGCCAAGGTTTCCCTGGAGCGCGGTCTAGTGGGGGGTGAGAGTAGCATCCGCCTGGGGAGGGCCGGGGCCGGAAGGGGGCCAGGGCCCAGGCATCCGCTTGACCTCAGGCGGGGGGTTGGGGGGGGAGGGGAGTGGCAGGTCCCAGCCCCCACGCAGCCGCTCACAGAGGCGGTGGGCCCTCTGGGCCCGAGGCTGCCTCTGCCGCGACCAGCGCCGAGTGGGGGTTCCTGAGAGGGGTCGACGGGAGATGAGGAAAAGACACAAGACAGACAGTTTCAGGACGAGCGGGGCCCCGGTGGGACATTGTCCTCTGAAGGAGAGACAGTGAGCCGTGAACACCGTCTCCGTGTTTATGTTATGGGGGTGGCTAGACAGAGCTCAACGACGTTTTGCAAACTTAGGGAGACGCTGGGGGCACAGACTGTCCCCTTCCCGGGCTGCCTGACTGGCGGGTGCGTCTTCTGCAGAAGTTACAGCGCGTTCAGCTGAAGCCTGTGGTTATCTGTCTCCTGTTCAACCCCCGCGGGCTCCGGCTGTGTGAGGCCCACCTTCACCACCCTCCACAGCCTCTCCTCACCTGGTGGCCCTTTGCTGACCTCAATGAGCCACACAGAGACCTCCTGACCCCTCCCTACTTGCTGCTTGGTGATCAGCTCCCCCCAGCCTGCAGGAAGGGGCTTTGGGGGACCCCGAGCGGGTGGGCAGGGGCCGCTGCACCCCAAGATGCTCCACAGGAGGTGGTGGAGAGACTGGCTGGTGACTCCCCAAAGGATTTTAAGTGGGGAAGGGATTATGCAGAAGCTGCTAGGACATTCTTCAAAATCCCTGAAGGTGTCATCCCTTCCCCAACCTCCAGGGCCGTGCCAGGTGGACAAATGGCCATCGCCAGGTGTCAGCCAGCAAACGGAAGCAGCACAGCTGTGCCTCGGGTGGGGGTGCTGCGTCTGCAGCAGGAGGCCCTGGGCTGGGGGGCAGGGGTGCAGGCAGCTCAGGCTCTGCAGGCCCCCCATGTTCACGTCCTCCACACGCCACCAGACCCCCCACAGGACAGCAGCCCCACCTCGGGCGCCCACGCAGCACCCACCCTGTGTCCGGCCTCTGCTCGGCTCTGCCTCTGTGAACACTTGGCCGAGTCCACATCCCCACCTGGCTGCCGGGGCCAGCGGAGGGGCCTGCGGTGGTCACACAGGGCCGGGGGGCGGGGAGCGGCCCGGCCACCCCTCGCTCTCACCTGCATGTCCCCTCCCGCCGCCCCAGTTCGTGGCGTCAGGGCCACCAGGGCAGATGGTGTCTCGCAGAATCCAGCCCGGCCGTGTGTGGTCAGGGCCCGGCATGCCCCCCACCTCTGTGAGGGCTGGGGGGCCTCTGGCCAGCTGGGCACCCTCCACATCCGGCCTGTCGGGCCGGCCCAGCGAGGTGTCCGCAGGGTCTCCTGGTCCCGGCAGGGGAAGCAGGGCCACCTCTCCGGCGAGGCCCAGGGTCCTGGGTCCTTGGCCCAAGCGCGCTTGGAGACGGGCACCTCTGCCTTTCATCCCGGGCCTGGGGTGGCCCTCCAGCAGAGCGGGCACTGTGGGCCGGTGGGGCTGGCCTCCAGGCAGGAGGCTTCCATCCGGCCCCCCAGGAGGCCCTCCGGGGCCACCCCACACTCCGTGTTCCCCAGGCCCTGGCTGCCTCTGCCGGATGCCATTGAAAGTGGCTGGGTATGAGGGCAGGTGCGGCCCTGGGAGCCCAGGCCAGGCCAGGCCAGGAGGGTGCCCAGCCTGCAGGGGTGGGTGCCAGAGGGTTAAGTGAGGACCCGCATCGCCTCAGCCTGGAGCCCGGCGCTCTGGCCCCACCCACGGGCCACCTGGAGGTCACGCCGGCTCCTCCTGGCACCAAGTGTTTATTTCTGACCGGGGAATGGGTACGGGGACAGACGTGGCCTCGGGGGACAGGGCAGTGGGGACGGGGTCAGCCAGGGCCAGGCCAGGCCCCCGAGGGGTGTGCACCTTCAGCAGGAGAGGAAGCCACCCGGCGCATTGGAGAGTAGGGGGAGGGCCAGAGGAGGGGGCAGGACCTGGGAGGCAGCCCCCACAGGAAGAGAGGGGGCAAGAGTGGCAGGGGCAGGGCCTGGGGCCGTTCCCGGGGCCCCTCCCCTCGTGAGGACGGAGGCTGGTCAGCAGGGCCAGGGCCTCTGCCCCCTGGTACCCGCCCTGCCTCCAACCCAAGGTCCTCAGGAAACCCAGTGGCCCCTATGACTAATTCCTGAAAAAAATTATTTATTTTTTAGATTTTATTTATTTTTATTTTTAGACAGAGGGGAAGGGAGGGAGACAGAGAGGGAGAGAAACATCAACGTGTGGCTGCCTCTCGTGGGCCTCCTACTGGGGACCTGGCCTGCAACCCAGGTGTGCGGCGGGACTGGGAATGGAACCGGTGACCTTATGGTTCAGGGGACGGCACCCAACCCACTGAGCCACACCAGCCTGGGCTCCCCTGTTACTATTATCTTTAAATTTTATTTTCATTTACAGTTGACTTTGCAATCTTGTGTTAGTTTCGGGACCCCTGTCACCACAGGCCGTGGTCACGATCCCATCGACTGTTCCCTGCGCGGTGCGTCTCGCCCCTGTGGCTGCTCTGTAACTGCCACCATGTGCTTCCGGGTCCCCTCACCTGCCACCCAGCGCCCCAGGGCCCCACCCCTCCGCCAGCCACCAGCCCGTCCTTGCGTCTGTGAGTCTGTCCCTGCGCCCTCTGTGCCTTCATTTGGTTTCTTAGGTCCCGCCTGGAGGTGGGGCCTCGCGGTGCCTGTCCTTCTCTGTCTGACAAGTGTCACTGAGCACGGCCCCCTCCGGGTCCCCGCACGCTGTCACGATGGTGAGACTTCACTGTGGTGGCTGAGCCACACTCCGCTGCGGTCAGCGTCCCCTCGGCCTGGCTCACCTGCCACTCGAATGACTCGGTGTTGACACGTTGTCAGGTGAAGGCCACACCTCACCGACCACCGCGGTTCTTACCCAAGCCCCTTCCCCGCCCAGGCCCCACCCAGGGCCCACAGGGCGGCTCGACCCCCCCACTGCTCCGGGCTGGGATGGATCCTCAGCCTCTCCTGTGTCCGGTGGCCAGGCGTCTCTCTCTGACAGAGAAGCCCAAAGATGGGGCCCTCTTGGGGCTTCCCGGCTCACGGACGCAGTCTCTGGCATGTCCATCGGTCCCCACCAGCACCGAGGACAGAAAGCTTCCAGACGAGCCACTTCCAGGAAGTCACTTTGCTGTGTAGCCAGGATCAGCCACGGAGGAAGCTGGAGTGGCCATCCCCACCCGAGTGGCCATCCCCACCCGAGTGGCCGTGCTGCCGGCTCACAGTCAGGGCCCACGCATGTCCAACCGGGAGGGGGAGCCTGCACCCCCATCCCACCGGGCGCCCCGCTTGCCCGCACCCGCCCCACTGTGATCCACCATCCGGTCCTTGGAGATCCCTCCCGACCACCTGAACGTCGTCCGTGTGACAGGGAGTAGGGCATCAATGGCGGGGCCAGCTCCCCTCTCCGGAGAGAAAGGGCAGGTCTGGTCTGGCAGCCCCGGTCCTGGGGCCTGGAGGTCATTCTCTGTCCACTGTCCCGTGGCTGACCTCCCAGGCCACCCACAGCCCAGCCGCCCCCAGGCCCAGAGGCCAGGCCGTTCCTGGGACAGCTCTCCACCCCGGGCCTGTGAACCTCCGCTTCCTGCTGGCCCCTCGAGCACCCCCGGGCCAGTCCCTGCTGGAGGGCTGGGCACGCTTCCCTGTCCAGCCGGGCCCCACGCTGGGCGGCGGTGTGACAGGCCACCGTGGGGGGGGCTGGGGGAGGGACGGCGGGGTCCCGTGGGCCCAGTGAGGGCCTCCGAAGGAGGTGGGTTAGGGGGGACAAGTCTGGGACAGGCGGGGCTCCGGGCTGCGGGAGGCCCAGCTCGCAGGTGGGGAGGGGCGGTGGGGTGGGGGGCCTGGGTTGGGTGGGGTCCCAGGGGTGGCTGCAAACCCAGGCCTGGAGTCAGGAGAGGGCCAAGGCTGCAGATGGGGACAGAGTTGGGGGTGGGGAGGCCACTGGTGGCATGGGCCTGGGGTCCCGGCCTGGACCCAGAGAAACTGGATCAAGAGGCTGCAAAGGAAGAGTGTGGAGGAGGATCAGGAACACTGGGGTCATGGAACCACAGAGGGGTACCAGAGGTCAGAGGTCAAAGGAGGTCACAGAGGTCACTACCCAGAAGAGGGGCTGGCAGGGCGCAGGCTCTGCTCACTGCTGGACAGAGGCCCATCCTGTCCTGTGTGAGAATCCTGGTCACCACCCCAGCTGTCCCAGGGCAGCGGGGGCAGCTGTGGCTGGACTTGGCCTGGCCTGGGGCGAGGGAGGCAAGATGCTTGCTCAGCCCCAGACCAGGCTGGACAGGAAGACGGATGGTGGGGGGTGGGGTCTGGGAGGTGAGCAGAAGCCCCACAGCCCAGGCTGGCCCGGCCCCACGCAGCCTGGGCTGCCCCTGCCGGCCTCACCTGGCCCCTCCACCCCAAGGAGCCTGGGCCTCAGGTGGGGCTGCTCTGGGGGAGGGGGGGACAGGAGGCTCGGATCTGGGTGGGCTGCTGGCTGGAAGGATTCGGGAAAGATGGCGTGGGCACCTGGTCCTGCCCAGGCCGGGCCAGACACAGAAGAGCTTCGCCAGGCGGTGACGTGGGGCGTCCACGGCGTGGCTCCCAGATTTGGCAAGGGATGACTCAGAGGCGGCCTCCACCCCTGCACCTGCGGCCTCCCTGCCCACTCTTCCCAGGAAAGGGCCAGGCCAGTGGGGGGGGCAAGGGGAGCGTGGACACTGCTCTTGCAGCCCCTGGAGCCCTAAGACGAAGACGGAGGTCCGGAGACAGGATCTGCTTCCAGGAACAGCGCCCGGCCTCCCGCCAGCCTCCCCCGCCCGCCCCGGGGCAGCTTGTGCCACTCAGCCCAGCCCTCCCGATGCGACAGAGCCGGGGACCTGGCTGAAGTGCCCAGTCCCTTCAGGGGACTCTGCCGTCCAGGGTCTCAGAGTCCTGGCAACTGACAGGGTGGTGGAAAAACCCAGATCCCGGTCAGTCCGCACAAACCGAGGAAATAAGACGGCTTCCTTCCAAACAAAATCGCTTTCTTCCTGCCAGAGCACCCCTCCCCGGCACAGCAGCCGCGGGAGCCTCCCCACCGCACAAAAGAGACAGTGTGCCGCCCGGCAGAGGCGGGGCGGTGCACGCACCTGGTGCCCATGTGAGCGTGCGTGTGCGTGCACCTGTGTCGGTGTTTGTGTGTGTCCGTGTCTGTGCACCTGCTTTGCGTGTGCATGTGAGCCTGTGCCTGTGACCACAGTGGGGACGGTGAGCCAACACCCCCGTCCACGCAGGAGACCGCAGCCTCCCCCCTCAGGAAGGGAGGCGGTCAGTCAGCCCCCCGGGTCCCTGGGCTCGTCCCATGTGGCCAGAGCCCCAACCCCCCTTTTCCATGCTCCTCCCCCCATTTCCAGCCTGCTGGGCGGCCCCATAGTGGATGTGCGGAGAGGGGGCCCTGCACGCCTCCTGGTCCTGTGTTGGCTGTCGGTGGTGGGTGTCTGGTCCCCACTGGCAATGGGCCTCTTCACCCTCCCAGGGTCTGCCCCCCTCCAGTCTCCCCCCAGGTCAGGGACCTGCCGAGGCGGGTACCTGGGTGGGGGCCCCTTCCCGAGCCAAGCACAGCCCTGGAGGCTTCACCCAACCCGAGCTCCTGGGACCCTGCCCCGGGGCCCCACCTGGCTGCCCCAGCCCATGGCCCGTGGGCCAGCAGGAGGCGGAGAACCCTGCTGGACTCAGGTCTGTCTTTCCAGCCCAAACCCACTCCTGGCTGGAGGCTGTGTTTGGAGTGAGCAGCCTGTCCTTGGGCCCCAGTGGAGGGGGTGGGGGTGGGGGCCTTGGGCTGCACGCTGTGCAGTTCAAAATCAGGCCGAGCTCCTCTGTGGTGACAGGACTTGGAGCCCCAGCTGCGGGCCGGGGCCGGGGCCAGGGCGCCGCCTGCGGAGGGGCCCCAGGGAGCCTGGGGGCGGCGGCCTGGCCGCTCTGACCCTGCGGTGTTTGCACAGCTGTCTGAAGCTGTCGATGGGGCTGCACCCCCTCAGTGTTTCTCAGACACGCTGCAGAAGAGTTCATGCTTCAGAGATGAAGGCTCAAGAAGGCCTTTGTTCGGAAAAATAACACCGGAAGGAATTCGTCACCCCAGGCTTGCACTTGGAATCGGTACTCAGGCGCTAGTCACCCGAAGGAGGACGGGCCCGATGGGCGCGCCACCCAGGAGGGCCGAGGCGCAACCAGGCGAGATGTGGGGCCGACGCCGGCACCTCTGCTGCGGAGTGGCCGCTGCCCAGGACCCAGAGGGCACGTGCGCCCCGAGGGTCACGCCTGGCCCAGAGGACAGCGGACTCGCTGACCTGTGCACAGCAGCAGGTGGTCCCGGCGGACTTGCACCGGCTGCTGACTGTGGAAAGAACAGGAAAGCAAAGCAGGCTCTGAGAGAGGGCGGCGCGCCCTCGGCCCCACAGCGGAGCAGCCCAGCGCCCGCAGGCCGAGGGGCGCTGGACAAGCACAGCGGAGTATCTCTCGGCCACCAAGAGGAAGGCGCCCTGGCACAGGCCACATGGACGGGCCATGACGCCGGGGCAGAGAAGCCAGCCACAGGGGGACAGTCCTTCGAGGTCCCGCTCACACGCGGTCCCTGCAGGGGGCAGACCCGCAGAGACAGGGAGCCCACGCTGGGGCGGGGGCGGGGGTGGGGGCGGGGCCTCACGGGGACGGAGAGTTCGTGTGGGAAGACGGGCCATCCGGGAGGGGACGGTGCACGCCCAGCTGCGCCCTTGAACATGGTTAAGGTGGTTAGAGAAACGATGTACGTTAACAAGCCAACACAGAGGAAGTGGTATAACAAAGAATTTATTTAACCCTAGAGAGGAGGCCGAGGGGCACTGTGGGGCACGGCGACCCACGTGCCCGCAGCACAGGGCCAGCGGTCCCCGTGTGACCTCCGACGGTGGTCCTCACAGGAGAGCAGTGTCCTCTGCTGCTCTGGGGGCCCAGGCCACACCAGGAGAAGATGATCCACAGCCACTGAGGTCACAGCGGGTGGGGCTCTGTGACCCCCGCTGAGGGCAAGTGCTGGGCAGTGACAGGGCCTGGCCAGGGCCACTCCATCCTTCAGCACGTTTTCTGACGGGATGACCAGGCTGACGGGGTGACAGGGGCTCAGGGAGTGGGGCAGGGCTCGGGGCAGGGCTCAGAGCAGGCAAGGGAGACACTCAGCTTCCTGAGGGGTGGGGGTGGAGGCAGGGGGAAAGGGGGCCTGCTGCAGCTGCAGGGGGAGGGGCTGGGGCAGGAGTCCAAGGGCTGAGGGACACCCTCCCCCACCATGCTCCTCTCCCCGAGACCTGGTCCCCAGGAAGCTCCATGACCCCCTGACTCAATGCAGACCCAGGCGGCCAGGTGCAGGCGGGTGTGCAAGTGGGCGTGCAGGTGGGTGAGCAGGTGAATGTGCAGGTGGGTGAGCAGGTGGGTGAGCAAGTGAATGTGCAAGTGGGTGAGCAGGCAGGTGGGTATGCAGGTAAGTGTGCAGGTGGGTGAGCAGGTGAATGTGCAGGTGGGTGTGCAGGCAGGTGGGTGTGCAGGTGGGTGAGCAGGTGATTGTGCAGGCGGGTGTGCAGGTGAGTGAGTAGGTGATTGTGCAGGCGGGTGAGCAGGTGATTGTGCAGGCGGGTGTGCAGGTGAGTGTGCAGATGGGTGAGCAGGTGGGTGTGCCCCAGGGGGAGGCAGACACCATGGAGCCATGAGTCCCCTCAGTTGGAGCCCAGGCTGAACCCTCTGTGGCAGCCAGGCCCCCCCACGTGGACCCCAAGCACAGGTCGCGTGCACCCAAGGGGCTCCCACGGGGCTCCCCATGTCCTGGGCAGGCGCCCCCGGCCCCGGCGGGCATCACCTGCTAAGTCCGGAAAGACGACGTTGTCCTCCGAGAGGCCCTGGGCTTTCAGCAGGCAGACGAACCCGTCCAGCACCGTGACCTCAATCGCCCACATTCTGCCTGGAGTCCAAGGATGGGGCGTGGCCCTTCGTGGGGGCGGCCGGGGCGCCGAGTAGCAGGCACCCCCACCCAGCGTGACCGGGGCCCAGAGCCCTGAGGCGGCTTCCTCCCTCCAGCCCCAACCGCCCCAGGGTGGTCGCCGGGAGGTGGGGCCGGGCTCACACAGCAGGTAGACCCGGAGGATGCTCTGGCTGCCGGACTGCCTCCTGGAGGCCATCAGGGCGAAGGTGGTGTAGTCGGTGCGGTGCACCTGCAGCTCCTCGGCCTTGGCCCCGGGCTCTGAGGGGGCGCAGCCGGTCAGGGGCCCTCCCGCCAGCGCCCCCCATGCCGGCCCCCCTCCTCCACCCCATCTCACCCTTACTGCTGTCCACAGAGAACTGCCCGGGCTTCGACATGGGGGTCAGCAGGTAAGACCAGGTGATGCAGCGTGGGCCCCTGTGCAGGAGGGGGCGGGGCCGGGCGGGATGGGCAGCGGAGGGGGGCTCCCGACCCCGGCCAGGCCGCTGCCCTCCTTGGCCCCAAGGTGGGCCCCCCCAAGGAGAATCCAGCAGGCTGGGGGCCCGGCTGCCCTCCCCGGGGAAGGGTATGTCCACGCGGTGCCCCCTGAGGCTGCCCATGCCCAGAGCAGTAACCTGTGGGGCTCACCGCCTGTCGGCATGGCCGAGCCCTTCGCAGCCTCTGCCCGGCCCACCCACTGGCCACTCCTGCTCGGCCTGGAGCAGGGCGCAAGGGATGAGAAAAAGCTCCCTCTCCAGGGGCCTCACAGGTAGCAGCCAGAGGGAGGCCGGGTGGCCGTGCTGCACTGGGCCTGCGATGCCCCTGCGCCCGGTCACCACCGCATGCTTTGAGAAGCAGCACATGCATCCGGCCTGCAGGTTGGGGGTGGGGGGCAGGCCACCCAGAGGGCTTCATGGGGGGGGGGGCATTTGCACTGGGTCCCTCCAATCACTCGGCCTCCAGCCAGAGCCCAGCCTGGCAGGGCGGGTGCCCCAGGAGGCCGAGCTGTGCGGGCAGCTCTGAGGGCCAGTGGGAGGCCATGCTCCCGGGGGGGGGGACTGCGGCGGGAACTGGGTATAGCCCCTCAGGGGCCAGACGGTCCTATTCTCAGTCTCCAGGGGACAGCCGGGTCCCCACGACAAACGTGCCTCGCTTAGGCTTCTACACGATGTTCCCTGGAGCCCTGCCCAGAGGTCTGGGGGGCGCCTAGCCCTGCTGGGGGGCGAGCACTGGACATGGGCAGGCCAACCACGGTGCCTGTCACTCTGGACACAATGACTGGTCTGGGAGAAGCACATGACTCAAGAAGACCAATCAGGGCCATTGCCAAGCTGGTCTAGGAGCTCCCTGTTTCTGGAATTGGGACCCTGAGAAGGATGGCAGCTTAGGCCGCTGTCTTATCCTGTGAGGTGAGAGGCGGCCTGCCCACAAGCCCGGGGCAGGCCGAGCTCAGGGAGGCGCAGAGGCATGCCAAGGCCCAAGCACTATAGCTGGGCTCCTGGATCCAGCTGAACCTGAAAGCCATAGGCCCGCGGGCCGCATCCACATTCCAGTAAATGCCTCCCTTCTTTGCGGCACGACCCAGAGCCTGCTGAGGTCCTGGCAGGCTGTGCGGTGACAGCGTCGGAAGGTGGCCTGGGAAGAATGTGGGGAACGCGGCCCCGGCACCACGGATCCATCAGCTTCTGGGGCGCAGGCCGGGGCCTCACTCACCGAGTCATGGCGAAGAACACTTCGAGGCAGCACTTTCTACTTCGCTCGAACGTGGCTGTAAAAGGGCTCAGGAGGGACCTGTCCGCCTTGCTGTGGGTGCTGCCCGCCAGGCCGAGGACAAACCACTGCCCCTGGAACTACAGGGGGATGGGGCGGGCAGAGCCCAGGGTGCCCAGGAGCCCTTCTGGGGCCCGGCTCCTGCATCGCTGATTCTGGGACCCGGAGGCTGCCCCGGGTCCAGCGGGGACAGGTGACCCTGGTCTCTCTGGGCCTCGGTTTCTCTGTGGGTGCAGAGGGACTGAGATGGACCCCCACAGGGATGGTTGGGGGGTGCCCAGGAGGCACTGCGGACCCAGGAGCCTGGCCTCTGAGGGAGATCAGGGGTCTCCCTGCTGGGGGTATCTAAGAGCCGGGCCAGGTCCCTGCCTCTCTGCCTGCACCTGGCCAGCTGCCTCCCTTCCTGCCCAGCACCCCCCACCTGGTCCTTCTGGAAGCTCTTCAAGATCTGGGCGCCGACCCTCGGGAACCACCAGGAATGGCCCTTCAGGGCTCCCAGCAGGGTGACCGCGACACACAGCGCGCTCAGCAGCCCCATCCCTGCGGCTCTGCACAATGCCGGCTCAGCTCACCTCTTTATGGGCCCCCACTTCCCCGCAGTGCCCACCCTGGGGTGTGGCAGCTCCGCCTTCCTGCTCGGGACTGGCAGAAGGGACGCCGGGTGTAGGGGCTGGGGGTGGGCTGCACAGGGCAGGGCCTTCCTCAGACCTTGCCTACCAGGGAGGGGGCAACTGGGTCCCCGCTTGGGGTGGGTGGCCAGGGAATGGGGGAGGGGGTGCCGACTAGGTTCCTGGTCTTTGCCTTCTGATCCCTGAGACCCCCTCCCCACTCTGCACCCCCACAGCCCCCTTCCGAGCGGGCACCAGGCCAGCAGCTTCTGTCCAGCGGCCAGGAGAAGGCAGCACGCCCCAGGCGGGGAGCACCTCCCTTTTCAGTCCCACGGGTCAGGGTCACGGTGTTCTCGCTGCAGGAACACAGTGTGGAGCCCGGCCCTCCAGCACCCACGCTGCTCCACACGGCCCCAAGCCCAAGGTGCATGCTGAACGCGGGCAGCAGTGGGCCCCCAGTCATGGGGTGCAGGTGAGAGGCGGGGGCAGCAACATGTAGGGACCCTCGGCTGGAGGTGGGGATGCCTGGCCCCGCCGGTGTGGGCGCCCACACCCACCGGGGCGGGGGAGGCCACAGGCAGGCTCCGGACTTGCAGCCCCTCCCTGCGCCCAGCTGCCCCTGGAGGGAGGGACCAGGAGGGAAACCCCTCCCTGCCCCTGAGCAGCCAAGCGTGGGGGTGCTGGACTCCAGAACAGCCAGGAAGAGCGTGTCCCCGACCTATGAGCTCCCTGTCCTGGGCCGCCCCCTCCCTTCACCCGCCCTCGGCCTTGGGCAGCCCGTCCTGAGCAGGAGTCCCAGCCAGGCCACACAGAGAGCCCTGGCCCCAACGCCGAGGGACTTCAGGGATGGGTTCTGTGCCAGGCCTCAGTCTCCCCACGGAAGGTGTGGGCCACCCCCCCAGGGCCGTTCCCCTTCCAGGAGGGTTCCCATCGCCAAGGCCCCTCTGGGTCATCTGCACGCCCCAGGGCAGGGGGCAGGCTGCGGTCTGGAGGGGCAAGCCCGCAGGGCGCTGTCCCCAGTCCCTGAGCTCGCTGTGCACACCGGTCAGCAGTGCGCTCCAGGAGACTGATCCACGATGATGAGCGATGTTCCCCTAGGGTCCCAAGGAGCCACCGCCTTTCACTCCGACGGAGCTGGAGGGCAGCTCGGGCCCCACCCCCTGAAGGTTGGGAGCCCCACCCTCTGGGCCCAGACCCCTCTGTGACCTGGGGACTGGCTGGGACACACTCAGCCTTGCCAGGTGACACCCTCTTCCCTGTGCTTCCTCATCCGCGGGAGGCCCTGGAGAGACAGCAGCGAGTGGGAGCGGGGACCCCGCCGCCCCGCCAGCACAGCCCAGACCTGGCCGCTAAGTAAGCAACTACAGACGTTTCCGTAGAAGTGATTCACCTGGCGTTACAAGGCCTCCACCTCTGCGTCTGAAAACCCGATTGGAGCTCAGCAAGCGTCTCTGCGAGGACTGCACACGCCCCCGCACCAGTAGCTGCTCAAGCCCCGCCCCCACCCTGTCCCCACGGCTCCTGCCTGGCCCTGGGCCCTGCGGTCAAACAGAGGGGAAGTGTCCTGTGGTGCGGCCTCAGCCGTGTGGTCACTCGGGAGGGTCTCTGGCGCCACCCCTTGGTCACTCCGGGAACGCCCTTCTTTCTCCAGAAGCCCTGGAGGCGCGGATCTGTGAGCACCCTGCCCCTCCCCCTGGGGCAAAACCCCTAAGTTTCCACGTTGGGGTCACCGGGGGCGGCGGAGGGGGGAGGGCTGCTGCTCCAAGCCTCCGCCCAGGCGATGCACGAGACCTGTGGGTCTTGGGGCCCATGGGGGCAGGGGGGTGCTGTGGTCTCCTTTGTCCTTGTCCCTTGAAGTTCTAGGAGCTGAGTCCCCTGCCATGTCCTCCTCCCAGCAGCCCTACCTGTCTGTCCCCCTGGGATCCCAGCCTGCAGGGTCAATGGGGACACGCATCCCCTCCAGGGCTGCTGTGGGCTCCTCCCAGCGACCACAGTCCTCTTGGTCTGGCCAGCCATCGGGCAGTCCCACCTCCTGCCCCCCTTAGCACAGGTGCCAGCTCACCGAGAGCAGGGCCCCTGTCCAGGGACCCCTGCCACATGGCCTCCCTGCGGAGAGCTCTCAACCACCTGGGGAGCAGCCCCAGGTGCCCACGAGGTGACCTGAGGGGACCGAGGCCCCAGGCTGGGCACAGCACAGGAAGTAAGGAGTCTGGCCACGGAGGATGGCATTTAATGGGGGCAGCGCCCCAGGGACCTGGGTGTGAGGGGCAGCGTCGGGGGGCAGGTGGGGGGCAGGCCTCGGATCTTCGCTCCGTGTCACCGACCGGCTACTGCTGGCCTCGCCTGCCGACCTCTGCAGCACAGAGACGACACTCAGCCCCCGGGGCAGCCTTGGGCGCAGCGCACACTGCCCAGCCGCGCTGGCCGCCCACTCACCGTCCAGGATGTGGAACTGGTCTGCAGCCTCACAGAAACCTGGGGGCCAGGCCGGAGTTAGGGTGGCTGGGTTAAGGCCTGTGGGGACGGTGGGTGGGCAGGCGGACCACAGGGGCTACTCACCATATTTGGGGAAATACAAGATGTGGTCCTCGGTCAGATTGGCCTGCTGGACCCGCTGCTCAAACATGTCCACCAAGTCGTCCACAGGGAGTGAGCGGGCTGTGGGACACGGGGCTCCTGGGGTGCTGGGCTCCTGCCCCGTCCTGGTGGGTGGGGTGCCCTGGGGACAGGGTCTGTGCGCCTGCCACATGCCCCACCACAGCTGACCAGTGCTCCCCCCCCCCAGGTCCCACGCCGGGATCTATCTGCAGGGGCACCTCCCTGGACCCGGGTCGGCAGGAGAGGGTCAGGACACCCCCAAGAGAGAGGGAGAGAGGGAGGAAGGGAGGGGAGGGCCTCTGTGTGCACTGGGGCTCGCCCAGCGCCCCCAGATGGGGCCAAGGGAGCACAGAGCCTGGGCCGCCACGTGGACCCACCGTACAGCTTCACCGACAGCCGCCGTGCACGTTCCAGGTACAAGACAGCGAAGCTGCTGTAGTCCGTCTCCCCCACGGCCACCTGCACCGCCCCCCTGGCGCCTCGAGCTGGGCAGAGACCGCCGGAGGTGAGGTCGGCCCCACCCCACCCCCGACCCTGCACCCCCTCCTGCTGCCGGACCTCACCTTCGAGCAGGAAGCGGCCTGGGATCCCCGTGTTTCTGTACAGCTGCCGCACCTGCCAGCAGACGCCATCCCTGGGTGGGGGGAGGCGCAGCAGGGCTCGGGGACCCAACCCGGGCAGCCATGCAGCGCCGTGGTCGGGGCCACAGCATGGTGGATCGGGCTGGGGTTGGGGGGCGGGGGGCGTGCTGCACTCACAGCTTTTGGAAGGTGTTGACGGCCATGGACGTGCCCTGGGGATCCACGTGCAGGGCGGTGGCCTCAGCCCGGTGGCCCTGCTCCTGCAGGAAGCGACATGAGGAGGCCACCGCGGCCAGGAACCAAGTCCCTGCAAACTGGAGGCCGGCTGTGTAAGGGAACCAGGGGATGGGACTGCCCAGGCCTGACCCCTGTAGAGCTGGGGGAGCCGCTGCCTCCTCACTGCCCCCTGCTCCACCTGCTGAGCTTCGAAGTTGGCCTTGGGCTGGATGGCGCTGATGGGGGACGGGGGCTGGGGGGGCCTCCGAGCCCTCAGACCCAGGAAGCCAGCAGCCAAAACAAGAGTCAAGAATAGTGCAGTCCTGGGAGGCAGCATGGTGGAGGCAGTGACGGAGACAGGAGTGAGGGGAACCACGGGCAGGGTGGCCACGCGCTGGGTCGGAGTCCACCACCCGGTGCCGCCCAGGAAGTCCAGGCTGTTCTCCCCAAGCCCCAGCCCAGAGCCAGGTCTCCCCACCCCCTGCATGAGCTTGGCCTCGTCCTGGACATCTGACCTCGACGCTGCACTTCCCGGCAGGGCCCTGGCACCATGTCCCGTGTACAAAAGCCTAGGTCACCTCTGGCTATTTTTCTGACAGCCCTCACGCATTTCCACTGTGGCCGGTGCTCAGCCCTTTGCACATTTCTCTCTCTCAAACCGCCCGCTGCTCCCTGAGCCAGGCACTGGTGTAATTCCCATGGCTAAGAACACGGGGCTCCTGAAGCCACTTGCTCAGGGCCCGAACAGCAGAGCGCCAGAGCCGGGTGGGGCAACGCGGCCTGGAGTCCGGCGCGCATCCCTCGCTCCTCCGGGACGGTAGGGGCGCTCTTCCCAGCGAGCCCGAGCGCGCAGGCGCACAAAGCCCCGCCGAGCCGCAGGGTCCGAAGCGCAGGCGCAGCGGACGCAGGCTGCGGGCGCTCGGCCCTCCGCGGCCATCGATGCTTCGGGGCTCGTGGCGGCGGCCTGGCGGCTCCATCTTAGAGACGCGGCGGCGGGCGGAAGCGGGCCGGTGGGCCGAGGCAGGGCGCCGGGGCGGGGGCCGCGCAGCCGGGCGGAGGCGGCCGCGGTGAGTGCGCGCAGCCCTCGGGAACGACGTCACTCGGCCCCGAGGAGCGTCGTTACTGGGCCCCGGCCCCCGGCAGTGTCGTCACCGGTTCCCGAACCCTGGTCCCTGGTTCACAGCCCCCCGCCGCACCCTCAGCCAATGAATGAGCCCGTAGGCCCCGCCCCCGGCAGCCCCTCGGAAGGAAGATGGGAGGGGGGCTCTGAGCGTTCCCCGCCCCGCCCCCGCTCCTCTGGCGGTGGCCGCGCTGGCCCGCAGACCGCCTGGCAGGGCGCCCCTAGGCCATGGGGCAGAGACCGAGGGCCGGCTGGTACCCCTGGCGGCGTCTGGCCCGGGCCCCAAACCCCTCCTGGGAAGGGAGTCTCTTCTCAGACTGAAGCGCCGAAGCCTCGGGGAGGAGAGGTCAAAAGGACAGGAGGGCGCAGCGGGCGCTTCGGTTCTTGGCTTCGGAACGGTGGCCAGGCCTGGCACCCAGATGTCCCCCTGCGTCTACGTGGGGGAGAGATCAGAGGGCCTAACCTGAGGCCTGTCTCCAAGGCCTGGAACCTTTTGGGGGCGAGGGTGGGTCTGGTCCCCCCGGGGGCCCGCCCCATGCTGCCCCTCAGGCTGGACCAGGCTCGGAGGTGCTGAGAAGTGCCTGCTGCTTGCCCGGAAGCTGCCTGTCCCAGGGAATCAAGGACTTGCTGGGGGCGCCACCGGAGCGTGTGGTCGAGGAGCAGGGCTGTCCAGGGAGGCTTGGTGAAGGTGTTGGCCCCTTGGCTGGGTGGGCAGTGCCCGCTGGCCATCCACACAGGCTCAGTCTAGCCAAATGCCCCGCAGGGCAGTGGGTGGGGCTGAAGGACAGGCCTGGGATGCCTCTGTGCCCCCAGGGCTCCGCACCTCTCCTCAGCATGGGCGCCGGTGTTCTCCCTGGGCTGGCTGGCGGCTGAGGCAGCCGTGCATGGGTTTCAGGGTCGCCTGGGCAGAATGTCACGATGGATGAGGGGGACACGCCCCTGCTCCCTGACAGCCTGGTCTACCAGATCTTCCTGAGCCTGGGCCCTGCGGACGTGCTGGCCGCAGGGCTGGTGTGCCGCCAGTGGCAGGCCGTGTCCCGGGACGAGTTCCTCTGGAGGGAGCAGTTCTACCGCTACTACCAGGTGGCCCGCGACGTGCCCCGACACCCAGGTCAGCCCTGTCCCGCAGCCCTGCTGCCCGCTGGGCCAGCTGGGTGGGAAGCAAGGCTACCCTCCCCCCCAGGTCCTCACACCGAAGGGTCACAGCCAGGCCGTGCCAGGGAGTGCAGGGCCGCCCTGGGGTTGGGGGTGCAGGGAGCGCCCCCCACGTAGGCCAGAGTGGTGATCAGTGTGCTCCAGGGGCAGGGCTGGCCTCCACACTGCGGGGCCCCAGCAGTGAGAGCCCCCTGCCACGTGCCTTGCAGCGGCCACATCCTGGTACGAGGAGTTCCGGCGGCTCTACGACACGGTGCCCTGCGTGGAGGTGCAGACGCTCAGGGAGCACACTGACCAGGTGCTGCACCTCAGCTTCTCCCACTCGGGCTACCGGTTCGCCTCCTGCTCCAAGGACTGCACCGTGAAGGTGAGGGTGGCCCGGGCCTGTCCCCACCCTGCCTCGGGGAAGGGCCTGAGGCCAGGCAGCCTACCCAGGTGGGAAGAGAGGGTCAGGCTGGAGATGAGAGGTGCCCAGTCTGCCACGTTCCCGCAGAGAGGGCCAGGCCAGGCGGCACCTCAGCTAAGATCACGCAGGACGGGGCTGGATGGGGAGGTCGAAACTGTGAAGGGCGCCCTGGCTGGCATGGCCTAGTGGACTGAGTGGTGGCCTGTGAACCAAAGGTTTGGGGGCCAGATGCCCAGTAGGGGGTGCACCAGAGGCACCCCGCGGGGCGGGCTGACAGCCAGGAGCAAGGAGTCACCACGATGGCCCTTCTGGGCACCTGCTTGGGCCAGAGGGTGGGGCTTGCAGTAGGGGTTCCTGGCGCCCCACTCACACTCCGGCCCCCTGTGCAGATCTGGAACAACGACCTGCTCATCTCGCTGCTGCACAGCGCGGACATGCGACCCTACAACTGGAGCTACACCCAGTTCTCCCAGTTCAACCAAGACGACTCACTGCTGCTGGCCTCGGGGGTGTTCCTGGGGCCCCACAACGCCTCCTCTGGCGAGATCGCTGTCATCAGCCTAGGTGAGGGGGGGGGCCTGCGCGCAGGGCCTCGGCCCCGCCCCCAGGAGGCCCCGCCCCTCCCCCTGCAGCCCTCTCTCTGCTCCCCACAGACAACTTCACCCTCCTGTCCCGCGTCCGCAACAAGCCTTACGACGTGTTCGGCTGCTGGCTCACAGAGACCAGCCTGATCTCGGGGAACCTGCACCGCATCGGAGACATTACCTCCTGCTCGGTGCTCTGGCTCAATAACGCCTTCCAGGTGCGGGCGGGCATCTGTCAGTGGGGATCCCCTCCCCCTGGCCTGGCCTGTCACCCACCGCCCGCTCCCCCCCCAGGACATTGAGTCCGAGAATGTCAACGTGGTGAAGCGGCTCTTTAAAATCCAGAACCTCAACGCCAGCACCATCCGCACAGTGATGGTGGCGGACTGCAGTCGCTTCGACAGCCCCGACCTCCTGCTGGACGCTGGGGCAGCCCCTGGCCGCGTCTTCGACCTGGGTGGTGATGACGACGAGGACGAGGACGCTGGCCCAGCCCCAGTGCAGGCCAAGGAGGGCTGGCGGCGCCTCCTGGATGGGCTCCTGGACGGGCAGACACAGCCGCAGCTGGCGGAACGAGCGCTGGAGACCAAGGTGGCGGAGCTGCTGGCCCAGGGCCGCACCAAGCCCCCCGAGTGCAGTTCGGCCAGCGCCCTGGACAAGCTCCTCATCTTCACCACGGGCTGCCTCACCTACTCGCCACACCAGATCGGTAACTGCGGGCAGGGCCAGGCCTCAGTCCCCATAGCGCTGGGCCCAGCCTGGTCGCGCCCCCAGAGGTCAGGGACCGTGGTCACGGAGGGGCCCGTGGGCGTCAGGGCGGGACGGGCCCCTCACCCAGCCCTTCTGCAGGCATCAAGCACATCCTGCCGCACCAGATGACCACGGCCGGGCCCGTGCTGGGCGAGGGGCGGGGCTCCGACGCTTTCTTCGATGCCCTGGACCACGTGATCGACGTGCGGGGACACATCGTGGGCATGGGGCTGTCCCCGGACCACAGGTGCGCACCGTGCTGGGCTGGGGCGTCTGAGGGCCGCGGCGCGCATGTGACCGGGTGTCTCTGCACAGGTACCTGTACGTGAACAGCCGCGCCTGGCCCAGCGGCTCGGTGGTGGCCGACCCCATGCAGCCACCGCCCATCGCTGAGGAGATCGACCTGCTGGTGTTCGACCTGAAGACCATGCGGGAGGTGAAGCGGGCCCTGCGTGCACACCGCGCCTACACGCCCAACGACGAGTGCTTCTTCATCTTCCTGGACGTCAGCAGGGACTTCGTGGCCAGGTAGGGGTGCGCGGCCGGGGGCGGGGGCGGGGGCAGCGTGCACACAGGGGCTCACCCCCGGCTGCCCCACAGCGGCGCCGAGGACCGGCACGGCTACATCTGGGACCGGCACTACAACATCTGTCTGGCCAAGCTGCGGCACCAGGACGTGGTCAACTCCGTGGTCTTCAGCCCCCAGGAGCAGGAGCTCCTGCTGACCGCCAGCGACGACGCCACCATCAAAGCCTGGCGCTCGCCCCGCACCGTGCGCATCCACCAGGCCCCACGCCCACGCAGCTTTTTCTCCTGGTTTGCCAGCCAGAGGTGCTGAGGGGAGCTGGCCAGGAAGGAGATGCCTTGGACACTGGCTCTTACCCACGACCACACTGCTGCCCGGACTGCGTGGGGGGGCAGAGGAGCTCGCTGCAATCATGCCTTAGGAAGGGGGTCCGGCAGGGAGCGGACGGCCGGGCCCCCACCACGCTCGCGCACACACACCGCCTCCCACAGCCTCGACGCTTAGCACTGGGGCGCGGGGCGGCCTCCTGGCCGACTCGGGGCACACGGGACACCGGGAACCCTGCTCTTCACCCACCCCTTCCCCTGGGCCTGGGCACGGCGCTCGGCCAGCCCTTCGGGCCCCGGTGGCGTCCCTGGCCTGACCGTGCCCTGGGAGCCCTCGGCTCCCACCCTGGTCGGTGGTGCGGGTCCGCTTGTTGCGGTAGGCCCAGGTGAACTGCATGTCACTAGTCACCTGCTCAGGACCTGAATAAACAGTTGGCAACAGCACGCCGCCATCCGGTCTCTGTGCTCACGCAGACGCGAGTCCTTAGCTGGACGCTGAAGGGGTCAGCCGTCTGGAGGAGGAGTGGCAGGCGTCCGCAGCCACAGGGTGGGCCGGCTCCCGGGTGAGCCTGCGCACTCCGGTGCACTGGCGGTGCGGAAGAGGCATGCGCAGACCCACTGGTCAGGACAGCGCCCAGCTGGCGGGGGGGTGGGGGGCCACCCGACCCGAGGCGGGTGTGGACCAGAGGGCCTGCAGGTGCAAGCGAGCTCAGGATTGGGCGGCGGCCCCCTCGCCGCTCACCCCCCCTGCGGCCAGGCTGGAGCGAAGGGGGGACGCCGCTCCCGTGCGCAGGCGACAGGACTGTTTAGGCATAAGATCGCCCACAACCTACGGGAAACACACGGGCTCCTAGAAACAGGAAGTGCTCTCCGGAAGCGCACGGGCCACGTGCTCGTCAGAGCAGCCAGCCCCTGAATGCTGGGTAAACAGGACTGGACCCCACGGCAGCGCGCGGGCCTGGCCCTGGCCGATGCACGGGGTGGACGCGGAGTCCCGCCCTGGGGTCCTGGGTGGGAGCCCTTCCGTCCGTGGGCTGGGAAACCTGGCACGGAGGCCCTGCCCCCAAAAAGGGGCTCTGCGGGGCTCGCCCAGCCCCAGGGGCAGTGCCAGCAGGGTGCCCACCCAGAACACACGCAGCTGAAACAATTCCAAAAAACACGAGCCAAGCTGGAGTCGCAGCACTGGCGGCACCGGTGCTGCCCCCGCTGTGACCCCGCCAGCGAGGCCAGCGGTGCCGGCCACGTCCGAGACCCCGCGTCGCATGCCCACAGGGCACAGCCCTCTTCACAGCAGGACAGGGCCAGCGCGCAGAGGAAGGAGCGGCCAAGGCTACGCTCACAGTGGACGCACATTTCAGTGAGCGGTGCTGGGACTGCTGGCCACCCCGTGCAACGCTGAAATGGACCCAGACATGCCCCTCACACCTTGGACGGACGCGGACCCAGCGGGTGGCAGGTCTCAGCATGACCTGGGGAAGCCCCGACGCGGCCCCAGGAAGCAGGAGAGAACCCTGCCCCTGTGCCGGGCAGAGCGCCTCGCACGAGATGGGCACGATTCGGGTGCGAGGGCGCTGGCAAACGGCCGTGGCAGAAGTGACAACTTCCGTTCTGAGAAGCACTTTGTTAAGCGGATGAAAAGATAAGCTGCAGACGGAGAGAAAATATTGACAGGTCACATACCCAAAGAACGTGCACCGAGACTAAATAAATGGCTCTCAAAGCACAGCAGTAGGTAAACAACTCAATTTAAAAATGAGCGGAAGAGCCCTGGCTGGTGTGGCTCAGTGGACTGAGTGCCGGCCTGCGAACCAAAGGGTCAAGGTTCGATTCCCAGTCAGGGCACATGCCTGGGTTGTGGGCCAGGTTCCCAGTAGGGGGCGTGTGAGAGGCAAGCACACACTGATGTTTCTCTCCCTCTTTCTCCTTCCCTTCCCCTCTCTAAATAAAATCCTTAGAAGAGAAGGGACACCTACACCAAGACAGCACACCTGTCACACACACAGGCGCATGGTGCCCGTCACGGGCCATCGTGGGTGCTGCCACCAGCACTGGTGGGGACACAATGGGGTCCAGCTGCAAGCCCCCCCAGGGGCTCCCACACAACAGCCCTCTTCTGGGTCCTGGAGGCAGAGGGCTGAGGGCAGGTGCCGGCAGGGTGGGGACAGCCTTGCTCAGGGCAGGGTCTCAGGGTCCTCACAGGATGGGCACCAATCCCCGCAGGACCTCACCACGGCCCCCAGGCTCACCTCCCAACACTTCACCTCAGGGGCGGGGTTCCCCGCGAGTGTGTCGTGTGTGCATGTGTGTCGTGTGTGCATGTGTGTCCGTGTGTGCATGAGCATGTGTGTTGGGGGCACATTCAGGTCCCAAGGAGGTGCTCTGAAACACGGTTTCAGTTTCTCATGATTTAATTTTTAAAATATTTTCTGAGTTTAGAGAGAGGGGAAGGCAGAGGGGACCAGCAGCACCAACTGGCTGCCTCCCCGGAGTGCCCCAGAGGACGGGACCGCAACCCAGGCGTGCCCTGTGTGGAGTGGGCCACGCCGGCTGCATGGCCCCGCAGCGCTGCTCCCCAGGGACAGGGACACCTGCCTGGACTCTTGCACCCACGTGCTCGGGGCAGCTTGATTCAGAACCCCGGTGCATCTGGGGAGGTGACAAAGTGGCTCAGGCAGGCTGCCCGAGGGGTCTCCCCCCAGGGGACCCGGCTTCCCTGTGCCAATCAGCCAGCGAAGGCAGGGGCTGCGCCTGGTGGTTCCAGCCCAGACCTCTGGCCCGCCAGGCACTGAGCCCTGCACCGCCGGTGGGGGAGGGGTGGGAGCCGCAGCTGCCAGGTTCTGGAGCAACGCCCACACAGGCCCTCCCCTCTCCCGCCTCCCCGCGTGGGCTCAGCCCTTCCTCCTGCCTCCGCCCTGTCGCCTCTCTGACCTGTACTTGAACCTTCCCACTCTCACGTGACTGTTATGAACTCCCGTGCATAGGCGCACCCCCCCCCCCCCCCCCCCCCCCCCCC
>PVKU01010275.1:0-53650 GCA_004027475.1 Anoura caudifer
AGGTGGTGGAGGTGGTGGAGGTGGAGGTGGTGGAGGTGTGGATGGAGGTATAATTGGAAATGGTGGAGGCAATGGTGGTGATGGAGGAAGGGATGAGAGGGCCTCCTACGTGATGGAGTAAGAGATTCCTGTTACTGACAGTGATGCTGGTGACCCTGCATGAACCTGACCTGCTGTGATTACAAACATAAAATGGTAAGGCCTTGGCATAGAAAGTCTAGAGAACCTTATTCTGTCCCCAGAACTGTGTGACCTTGGAGCACTGTGTACACTAAATAAATAGTGGCTTGTTACGGGGAACTCATCTCTCTCCAAGCACTTTACCCATCCGTACTAAATAGAAGCTTCTGTCCTTTCTGAAGTCTTGAGAACAATGCCCTCTACTCACCTCTACCTCCTCACCCACTCCTGCCCAGCGGAGGAAGAGTGGCTCGTGTGTTTGGTGCATCTGGGGGAATAAAGGTCACGTGCCATGGCTCACCCTTCTGAGAGCTACCTGCCCCCGAGAAGGCCCAGGCTGCCCTGCTCCCCTGCTCCCTTCACCGTAAACTTTCCAGCACAGTTTCTTGCCCAGGTAGGGAGTCTTCCAGTGCTGAGCAGATAAGTTCGATTCTAGGGGAAATTAAGAAGCCTGATTGTTATACACCCTACTATAGAGGACCCAGCTACCCCTTTTCTCTCCTCCCCTTTCCCTCTGGCCTCTTTCCACGTTACTGCCAAGGAGGCTGGTTTACCAGCTGGCTTTAAGCACTAGGGTGAGTGCCTGGGGATTTCAGTCCTTCCTCACCACCAGAGTGGTACAGCTGAGACCCAGGTATTGGCTTAAAGGACAGGGGAAAGATTGGGCCCAATGGTCCCAGTCAGAGGCCTTTTACATTGGGCCGTATCCGGAGGACGTTTTTGGTTGTCAGACTGAGCGAGTACTACTTGCTTCTAGAGAGCAAAGGCCAGGGGTGCTGCTAACACCCTATGCCGCACAAGGCACCCTGCACAGCAAAGAATTGGCTGGACCCCAGCTGGAAATAGCACCGAGGCAGAGAAATCCTGGGTTAGACCGCTCAGCACCCTCTGGTTCTAGGCTCTAGGTTCCGTGTAACTCAGGCTGGAAGAGCGCTCCACACGGGCCCACCTCAACCACGGGCTCTTAAAGAGGAAGGAGAAGCAGAGCCTTACTAATTTGCAGCTTGTGACCTCTGTGCCTCCATATCCTTGAGAGATTGGTGGACAGAGGTGCCTACTCACAGGGACAGATTCCCTTCCATCTCCGGGCCGAATGCCGTCTGAACCCCACCTGGCTTTAACACACAGCAGGGTTTAGGCAGCGTTGACACAGGGAGGTGCATGTGGTGGGGGGCAAATTTCCATGAAGAGAGAACGAGCCTCCTACCCCGGAGAGGCCTGCGAGTCTCAGGCCTCGGTGCTGGTGGGAACATAGATCCAACTGGTGGACCCAGTGGGCTCGTCTAGGACTTTACCCACAAGAAGGTCCCTAAGAGCAGGGCGAGACTCACTCCAGGGTGTGTGATTTTTGGCTCTCAGATTGTTTGTGCCAGGCTTTGGCAAGTGGTACAAGACGGGCTGTCCCAGATTCTTGTCAACTTTGGCTGCTTTTGAACTGCACCCAAGGCTGAGGAGGGAACATACCGTGATGGTGTGAAGGCTATACGGGAGGGCAAATATATATATATGAGAGGTATGTTATAGGAAGCTGAGATGCTCAAAGAGGCCAGGCTCAGATTGTGCAGCGGATGGGTCCTCTCCCTTCCCCATCCCCACCACCCCCGATCACCGCTGTGAGCCCAGCCCACGCCACCCCAGCCACGCTGCACATCCTGCTGCTCCTGTAACACCTCAAGCTCATTTCTGCCTCAGGACCTTTGCACTTACTGTTTCCCTGACCTTCAGCATGTACTCAACCCTCTCTGATCAAATGCCATCTACCCGAAAAGGCCCTCCCTGACCAACCCTCCTAAAATGCCCCTCTCTAGTGCTTAATCTTGCCCTCTTTGTCTGGATGGCATTTCTATTCAACACCATATAACATGTTTATTCGTTTACCCATTTATTGTCTGTTCCTTCAACATGGCAGGGACTTTGTTTCATTCACTGAGGTATCCCTGGTACCTAGGATAGGGGCTCAAAATTGTTGGGTTCAAATCCTGGCTCTAACTGTGGAATCTTGAGCAAGTTACTTCTCTCTCTCCCTCTTTCCCTCTCTCTCCTTCAGTTTCCATCACTGAGAAATGGGAATACTAATATATCTACCTTGCATTGTCATGAAAACTGATTTGAATAATCAATATAAATATAAAATCTTAAGTCAATGTCTGTCCCACAGGAAATAGTTAGTATTAACTAGTTATATTCCTACAGTAACTACACTCCCTGGAAGCTCAGGGCAGGTCTGTCGTGAGGAGGTGGGATGGGGCTCCTCGCAGTATCCCAGGGCGGAGCAGTCCCTGTAACTTCTCTGAGAACCAAGATCCCGCCACCCTTCCCGACCCGGCCCCTTCCCTTCCTGGGGCCTGCTCTCTGCTGCCATCTGGAGGCCCGGGGTGCAGGACAGCAAAAGCTGGCTTTCCTAGGGACTCAACAGGTGATGCATTTGCCAGAAAAGAATGAGGCTTTACTGGATGGCGGCAGGCTCTTGACTTAAGCGGCCGGACTCCCACGACCACAAGCTTGGCCATTGACAAAGCTGCCACTGGAGCCCTCGTTCGGCAGACGTGACTGGGAATCACTGAGGCTGCAGAGGACCTGCAGGTGCCTGGGAACTCATCCCTCAGACAGGCCCTGGGAGGCCCAGAGCACGCCCACCTCTCCCCTGCCCCAGGCTACACTTCCCAGGCCAGAAAAGAGTATTCTGGCCGCCTCCACCTCCCTGAGGCACCCTGAAAAGCCACCCCTCACCCTGTGCCTCATTTTCTGTCAGAGTGTATGTGGTCTCAGCCTAAAGTGAGAGGGCTATGGGGCCGTGTTGGGGAGGCTCGTGAATGAACCACCAACACTGTCTGATTAAAAGATATAATGGGGGGAAAGTCATGAAATTTGACACGAGGATGCTAGGGAATATAATCAACAATGTTGTAATAACGATGTGGCGTCAGATGGACACTAGACTCGTCACGGGGGCCACTTCGTAAGTTACGTAAACGTCCAATCACTACGTCGTGCACCTGAAACTAATATAATACTTCATGTCAACTGTAATTGGAAAAAGTCTTTTTAGATAAAAGATGTAATGTGAAAAAAGATTTTATTTTCAACAGTGACAAAACTCCTGGCACATCTAAAAGTAAACTTATCTGGAAATGTATGTCTTATATGAAGATATATGATAAAATTTTGCTGAGAAACATAAAATAGGGTACCATGTTCCTGGATGGGAAAACCGAATACGGCAAATTATGTTAAATATTCAGAAATTTACATACATTTTAAATACAACTTCAATGACATTTTGGAGGCAAATGACAAAAAAAAAATCATGATTAAAATATAGCTTAGAATTTATTGAGCTTTTACTACGTCTCTCGCACGTTTATGGCCAGGAGTAAATGAGCTAATATACATAAAACATTTCGAATAGTGCTCGGCAAGCCTGAGCACTTAACTGCTATGAACCACTGTTTCCTCATTCACAGGCGAGGAAACGGAAGCTCTGAGAGGGTAAGTAACTCACCCAGTTCATGTAGCTCGTAAATGGCTGAACTGGTCTGTGGTGAGTGGGGGTGGGGAGGCTTCCCTAAAAGATATAGACAACTGTAAAATCACAATCATTAAAGCAGGAAGCACTCCTTAGATCAGACATATGTGTATGCTTTGCCAAAGAAGGTTTTGAAAGGTCAGCCAATGCCTCCTGCCGCCTCTTCACCTCCTTTCCTTCCCCATTCCAATAGCCAGACCACTCGGTGCTTTGCCTCAGGGATGGTGCAGGAAAGCGGGAGCAAGAGGTAAAGGAGCCTCTGCCCTCAGGGGGATAGAGGACTCCTGGCCTGACCCCCTGCTGAGCTGTGCGAGAAGATGGTCAAGAGGAAGACCAAGGCTGCCCCGCGCTTCAGCCAATGTGGCACGAACGCACAGAGAGAGACCGAGCTCCCCAGCGACCTCCAGGCACCAGCCAAGGACGGCGGCGTCAAGTGCAGGAGACTTTTTAGGTGCTAAGAGTGTAGGACCTCACTCTGCACCCCATTCCAACCCTAAAACATGAACTTGGAACTGACAGGGATGTGTCACCACCTTTTTGAAAACGGGGTCTCAGAATATAGATGGAGAATTAAAAACTAATAAACGAATGTTTCTTATACACCTGAGTTTGGGGGCCGAAACTAATATTCCAAAGGATAGATTTTTAAAAAGAAGATAGTGTTGGAAGAAGTGCTTTTTTAAAGATCTCTTTTAGAGGAGAAGGCTGGGCAGTGGACAGCAGTAATAACTGAATCATTTGTTGGCCTCAGCGCGTTCATCTTTGCCCTGAAAATTCAGCGTGATTGTTCCTTAAGACTGGGGTTCAACTTGCACCCCAACTTGCCCTGTACAGTCACCATCTGCCCTGTTGTCTTGGATTCATTATCAGCAGTGCCCCTCTTATTCCCAAAAGGGATCTGGTTTGGACAGTAAGATACGTGCTTATCCTGCTTAAGATTTAAAAATGAGATTGATCCCAGCCTGACTTGTGTGGCTCAGTTGATTGGGTGTTGGTTGGGGTGACCGCACAGCGAAAGGTCACCGGTTCAACTCCCGGTCAGGACATGCCTGGGTTGTGGGTTCGTTCAGTCCCAGGATGGGGAATGTACAAGAGGCAACAGATTGATGTCTCTCTCTCTCTCTTTCTCACATCGATGTCTCTCTCCTTCTCTTTCTCCCTCCCTTCCTGCTCTCTAAAAATAAATATATACATCTTTTTTACATAAGTTGTGTCCTATGGTGGGCCAACCCTGAGTTAGATGCTGTGACATGGGAAGTGAGGATATTTAGGCAGGTGTGGCTGGAGGCCAGTGGGGCAACCAAGTGAAGCCTCTGGGGAGCCGTGACTCTCACCTGCGTGGGAAAGGAAGGGGCAGGTGCTGCATCCTGAGAGGACTCATGGTGAGGTTGAAGGCAGGTGCTGTGTGGAGTTGAGAGGACAGTGGTGAGGTCGGAGTGGGATGTTTGGACTTGATATTTCAGACACAGAGCAGTTCAAGGTAACAGCATGGCCCTTGTCACGACCACGGGAGCAGAGGGGAGAAAAGGAACTCATTGCATTTTGGGACAGGAATTGGGCAGCTACTGAGAGCCTGGGAGGGGGGCGGGAACCTGGCTACTGGATACCCTTTTACACCTATTGAATTTTGAATCTTTGTGATTGTATTACTTATTCATAAAATTAAAATGTAAAGGAATCCAGCCTACTTTGCCCATAGATTCTTCTAGATCAACAGTAGAATCATTTTATCAAGTTTTGAAAAACCACATGAGTGAAACAAGCGGCCTTCAAACATTGGAAAAGACGGACCTCATTCATAAAGGAGAGGGAGAGGATTAAAGCCACAGGGAAACACTGTTTTTCACTTTTCAGGTTGGCAAACATCAAAAAGCTTCACAACTGCAACAATGAAAGGAAAGAGGCCCTCCACGCCCTGCCTGGCGAGGCTGCAGGTGGCCCAGCACAGACTCTGTGGGGCCACTTTGGTAACACGCATCCTTGAATAGCAGCGAATCTTTGTCTAGAAAGTTATGTTGCAGACAGACTCCCACCTGTGGGTGAAGAAGTGTGGGGTTTGCAGTAGTTACGCACCTCCCTGCATTATGCCAGAGGGTTAGCGTGGAAATTAAACGATGCGACGCACGGAAGAGACGTGAAGGAGGGCCTGGCACGCAGTAAGTGCTCCGGAAACGCTGGCTGGTGTTATTACAGCATGGTGGCAGCCAACCGTCGGGAACAGCCTAAATGCCCATCAATAGGGGACTGATAAAGAAAGTTCTGTCTGCACATTGGAAAACCAGGAAGCTTTGAGACAGAATGAGGATGCTCTTTACGCAGCGCTGTCAGATGATCTCTTAGAATTATTGTTGGCTAGGGGAAAAAGTTTAGAAGAATGTTTGTGACTTGCCAGCATTTGGGTGTGGGCTGTGCCTTCGGGCGCACCCACCGTCTCTCCAAGAAAGAAGTCACAAGAAATTGGCAACGGTGGTGATTCCTGGGATGGAGACTGGGAGGCAGGGGCTCAGGGTTCACTGTGTAGCCTCCTGTACGTTTTATATTGTCCACCACAGGGGTCTATTCTCTGTTCAGAAACAAATAAATTCCACTTCCAGGTGCACATCCCAACGAAGGGAAAGCCGGGACCGAACCAGATACTTGTACACCAGTGTTCCTCTCAGCATTCCTCTCAGTAGCCAAGGGCGGAGCCCACCCCCATGGCCATGGATAGACGAATGGATAAACAAAACCTGGTCTCTACACCCAGTGGGTTGCCATTCAGCCTTAAATAGGAGGGAAGTTCTGACATGTGCCGCAACACCAGTGAAACTTCGGCCATGATGCTCAGTAAGATAAGCCAGTCACGAAAGGACTCTGCGTAATTCCAAATTCCTAGAGCCACAACGCAGAGCAGCGGTTATCAGGGGCTAGACGGAGGGGGTAGGGGGAGTTAGCTGTGATGAGTATACAGTCTGCGCTGGGGGGTGAAGAAGTTCTGGAGGTGGATGGGGGCAAAGGTTATAAGGACAGTGTAAGCACAATGCCACTAAACTGTACACTCGAAAATGGCTAAATGGTAAATTTTATGTTATCCATATTTTATCACAAAAAAAACAATGAAATAAATTTAATAATAAAAATAGTCCTAGGGGACTAAATGTTAATGGGAAAAAATACAATTAAATTTTCAATAAATTAATTGTTGGTTAAAAATTTGTAAAACCCCAGCTGGTGTGGCCCAGTGGATTGAGCACCTAACTATGAATCAAAGGGTTGCAGGTTCGATTCCCAGTCAGGGCACATGCCTGGGTTGTGGGCCAGGCTCCCAGCATGGGGTACACAAGAGGCAACCACACATTGATGTTTCTCTCCCGCTTCCTCCTTCCCTTCCCTTCTCTCTAAAAAAATTAATTAACTAAATGTTTGTTAAAATAGTCCTGTTTTATTCTGGAGTTATTTTAAATGTAGAGATTAATTACAAGGAGCTGTACTGTATGACCCACCACAAAGAACAGCCCTATCCAAAAGAGGACTCCAGGTCTCCAAATCCTGGTATTTTCCACGCCAGGTGAGCCTGTTTGCTGATTGGCTTTTGAGGGGTTTGTGGTACAGAGCAGAGGTGAAAGGGTGAGCCAGGACCAGGGAGGAGGGCAGCGTCATCCAAGACCGAGGTAACGGGAGAAGGCAGAAGCAGAGGAAGTCCCCCTGACCGCACAGCCTTCCTCCACTAGGGAGGAGGGGAGAGCGGAGCGTGTGGGGTGGTAGTGTCCGCTGAGGAGCTGGGGATCCCAGATGTGCAGAGAGAGTTTTCCTGCTCCTCTCACCTCTTCTCCCTCCCCAGGCAGCAACCCTTGGGAGCTAAGTAAGTGAGGAAGAGGGGGAACAGGGACTTCCAAACCAACACAGGCTTCTCTTTCTCAGCAGCGCCGCGCTAGGATGGTGAGAGGCCTCAACTGTACGTTGAGATTGAAGTTTGGGTTATTGTTGGGTGAACACTATCATTACTGAGGTGAGACTGAGACCACGGTGACCAGGATAATCTTGTGACTCATCCAAATTTCATCCAGGGACAGAGCAAAACCTTGTTTTAAAATTCACTTTAAAAAGCAGTAATAGGCAAAGATCAAGTTGTTTTCTGATTTTGCTCCGTGAGACATGCTTGTTCAATGGAATAGCTTCAATTGTTAGTTAACATGCACTCATCTTGCATTTCCCACTAGACTGTAAGCTCTCTGCGGTCAAGGCCCATGTGCTATTTGCCCTCCTATTGCCCCCACCGCCTAGCAAGGTGGCTTACAGGTAGGTACCCAGTAGGCACTGAAATGGCTGCTGGCCAAACCGAGGGCCAAGAGGCATCACCGAAGACAAGGCAGCTCTGGGCCATGACTGTGCTTCCATTGTTCCTGGCGCAGAGCAGGGAACCACAGAGTAACCACACCTGACTGAGTTGAACTGACTCTTCCAAAAGAGAGAGACTGTGTTTCAGGAAGTCTGATATAAAACAATGTTGCAGCCTGGCTGGTGTGGCTCAGTGAATTGAGTGCCGGCCTGTGAACCAAAGGGTCGCTGGTTTCATTCCCAGTCAGGGCACATGCCTGGGTTGTGGGCCGGGTCTGCACTTGGGGGTGTGTGAGAAGCAACC
This sequence comes from Anoura caudifer, assembly GCA_004027475.1. Lineage (NCBI taxonomy): Eukaryota > Metazoa > Chordata > Mammalia > Chiroptera > Phyllostomidae > Anoura > Anoura caudifer. The sequence continues at coordinate 8,328 of PVKU01010275.1, forward strand.
ACACATCCATGTTTCTCTTCCTCTCTTTCTTCCTCCCTTCCCCTCTCTCTAAAAATGAATAAATAAAATCTTTTTTTTTTTTTTAAATGGCGTTGCGGGTTGCCCAGACTAGGATACAAGGGGCAGAGATGAAAACGGTGCGGATGGTCATTTTCTGTCCCTCCATTAGGGCTGCTCTTGCCCTGGATTAAGGAGAGGCGGGTGCTCTCAGACCCAGCGCCCGATCTGGGATACCAGAAGCGAGCACTGCGGTGCCTTATTAGGCCTCAAACCAAGCCGAGTCCAATTTTGAGTAAGAAAATCTTGAAGGGCTCCTGTCCTCAGAGATGATATACCATCGCCCCAATTACGTACTTCTGAGGCAATAAATTAGCAGAAGCACAGAGCCCAACTCTGTGGATAGGGGCCTAGATCCCAGAAGCTCGAAAAGGCTGAGGAAAGGCAACCGGGACCAGCAGGTTCTGGTTTGGGCCATGGGAACACCGGGGAACTCAGTGCCACCCGTTTCTTGGGCCGACACCACTCCTGCTGAGGCGTCTCCCTTGTCGGCGTGGCCGCCATCCAAGTTCAAAGAGCAGGGTAGTGCAAGAGGTGTTTGAGTGTCTCCATTACTAAGTCTGGGTACTGCATACCCGCCTCTCTGGGGAGATGAACTCAACGGGAAGGAGAGTGGGCAGGCATTTGGTCCAGCAACAAGCCACTTACGAGCGCCTGCAACGGCTGGGGGAAGAGGGCTCTCCTTGGACTGGCCCACCCAGAATAAGTTGGGGGTGAGGGGGAGAAAGAGCAGAGTTGGTGGTTCTCCAGGGTAACTCACAGATCATGAGCTGAAGGCTCACTTCCAAATCCCGCGATGCCTGCCTAGCGGGAGGGTAGTGCGCCCTGCCTCGGGGACAGAGCCCGCAGAACTAAGGGCTCTGGATTTCTCTGCCAGAATTCCGTTAAGGGCTGCATGAGCCTTTGGTAGGAAAGCTAACTGATATCCCGGTTGCATCCAGGGAGAGAGATGTGGGCTAGTTCCCTGGCTTCCCACGCTCCCCTCCCTCTTATTCTCTAAAGAGCCCAAGAAGCAGTAAAAGAACACTTCCCCGGGTCAGAAAGCTTAGTTGAAGTGGGGGTTTTTATACAAGTCCACACCTCCTGGTCTCTTAGGAGCCTCTAGGAAGACGCCCTAAACAACGTTTATTGACTTGGAAGAAGGGTGAAGTAGGCACAGGACCGAACACTGTGAAAAGCATGGATTGAAGAGGGGCAGTCAGACCTCCATGCAGGGAACACAACTAGGCGCAGGGCTCGGCCCCTCACTGTAGGTCCGACGTTGCACAGACGTGCAGGTGCGTACCTGCTCCCCTCTCCGAAGGTGGGGACAGGAGGGCCTAGAAAGCAGCACTACTACAGGACAAGCCGGTCATCATCTTACTTGCCCGTTGCTACGCTGGAACAGTTACAGGTTCATTTAAACCGACTGCGCCTTATCTTCGCTCCCTGAGTCTAGCACAGGCCTTCGGCAAAAGCCATCCAGTTCTCACCTGAGCCTCAGTGGGCTGGGGATCCCTGCCTGTACTTCTCAGTTCGCTCACCCACATGCCCAACCAGCACCTACAACAAAGCTGTGGCTCCGTCATTAAAAACCACTCTACTCACCCCCAGTGCAGAGCTTGCTTCTCCTGGGCCCTTGAATCCAGTGCCTTGGGATGGGCAACCGTTGGAGCCCACCCACCTGTCCTTCCCCCACTTCTGCAGTTAACATAGCTCCTCCTCTATTGCCTCACCAACCAACTATGTGGGAACCAAAAAGTCTTTGTCTCTTCACGGACACTGTAAAAGTAACATTCACGTTGTGTCTTTTCATCTAATGCCCGTTCTCTCACGATTCTCACGGGCTATCTAATCAGCGTGTCCAAGGGAGGTTCAGCACCGGCCCCTTCAGCTTGTCTGAGCACAGCGGAGCCAGCGGAGGCAACTTCCTGGGCAGAACGAACTTCTCTAAAACACACAGTTCTCAGGAAAGATGTCAGAACTTTTGCCTCTTTTCTCCATGGGTCTGAACCTTCCACATCCCACCTCCACTCCAGCTCTGCCAGCCCCCAATCCTGATTCTTTAGAAAAGGATATAGACAAGGAGAACAAAAAAGTCATTTTAGCCCTGGCCAAGTGGCTCAGCTGGTTCGAGCATTGTCCCAGACACCAAGAGGTCGTGGGTTCGATTCCCAGTCAGGGCACATACCTAGGTTGTGTGTTTGGTCCCCAGTGGGGGCACATGCAGGAGACGGCCAATGGACGGCTCTCCCTCACATCAATGTTCCTCTCTCTCTCCCTCTCGCTCTAAAATCAATAAATATATCCTTGGGTGAGGATTTTTAAAAAAGAAGAAGTATTTGAACCAAATCCTGAAAGAAAAATGTTACATACTTTGTGGTTTTTCTAAATTTTATGCTGATTTTGGCTCATTTTTATGAATTCCTTCTCTGTAAGTAGGGAAGATTCGAAGAGGGAGGAAACAGTGGTAAATAGTAAATTTGGAGGGAGGCAAGAAGGGACAGACAGGGAAAGTAGGTGTAGATGGGGGGTGAGCTCATCAGTTGGGGGAGGTGCAGAGGAGCATGCTGGGAAGTCCCCAGCAATGAGGCAAAGCAGGTACCAGGTGTTGGGTGTGGTACCACACACACCTTCCCTCATTTTTAACCCTCTAAACTGTCCTGTGAAAAGAGATTGAAAAGAGATTTTTGTCCCCAACCTTGCAGATACGGAAACAGAGGCTCAGATAATACAATACTGGCCTGTGGACTCATAGACTTTGGAGGAAGAGCAGGGGTTGGGAGCTCCTTTAGAAAATGAACTCTAATGCCTTCTTCCACAGGCTCCTCTGCGGGTTCGCTAAGTGTCTCCAGTCCCATATTTCATGTTTGACTTGCCCTTTCAGAAAGGAAATTTATCTTCTGGTTCAAAGTGCTCACTTTATTCCTAGAAGACATGAATTTACCTTCAGTGACAAAGCTGCACCCTCAGACCTCGGCCTCCTGTAGAAGACATGTGGAAAGGTGTTTCGGAGGCCACGGCTGAGATATCCCATTAGCCCCACACCCCAGTTTCTCTCAACAGTCCACAGAATCCAAGACTGGCAAGACTAGGGTGCGAAACTCATCCCGTTTGCCTGAGACTACCCTTTTCTCTTTTGTTTTTTATAAAGTAGTATCAAGATGGGTTTAAAGTGATTCATCTTATGTTTTGTTCAGTAGGGTATTGGAAAACAAAGTTCGATTTTGCAACTTGATAAGCAAGCCGTGTTTACTCCACGGGTTGACCCAAGTTCAGCTCCACCTGTTGGTCCTTGCTCAGCTGTCTGAGGTCTTGATTTCCTGCCAGGACGACCAGTCTGGGCTGACTCTTTCCACTAAAGACAGAGTCTCTCTTCTTGCAAAACAGGCCTGGCTTTCACTCTCTGTGAAAACCTGACAAGCTGTGAGTCCCACTGAAGAGCCCTTTCTAAGGACCTCTGCCAAGGACCTTTCTAAACCAGGTGCCCTTGGCTGCCAAGTATGCGCGTGACCTAAAATTCCAGGGGAGGGTCTGCCTTTCTACTTCAATGGACGACTACAAGAACGGGATGCGAGGCCTCCCCAAGATGGTGACCTGGATGGCCAGCCCGCTGGGATGGGTAGGAATTACACCTCCTGCAAGTTCCCAGGTGATGCTACTGCTGTTGGCCAGGGGGACTCTACTTCGAGAACCACTGCAGGCAGAGGAACCTGTTAATGCCACCAGGACCCATTAGAACAAAAATCCAGACCCTGAGAATAGACAACATGACTTGACAAGTAAATTATAAGAGAAACAAGCAAGCAAGAAAAACTGAGAGATTAAAGACGACTTAACAGGCACAGGAGCACAGCCCAGACTGCGCTCAGTCGGAGTGCAAGCCTCGTCCTGCGCGAGAAACGGGACTCCCGCGTCCACCAGACTCTGCTGCGGGCCTCCAGCAGCGGCCACAGGCTGGAATTTGGGCCACTCTGCTCAGACTGGTCGTGGCCGCATCACTTTAAACAGGAAGATTGCCTCTGCCAACTTGAGCATAAAACATCAAGTGAGCGCTTTGCTCAGGCACCAGTAGGACAATATCCTGGCCTTGCAGAGGAGACAGTGACAGATTCTAGCTTCTGTTTTGCAGTCGGTTCCAGAATGACAGCAGCCATAGGGCTTTCATGGGCATTCCCTTCAAAAGTCAGGACAATGCCTTTGACTTCAACATCCTTTTGCAAAATTATTTCAAGTGAGATGTCCCAAGGATCTGAAATCAAATATGGCTATGGAAAACCACTCCCTCAACTTCCTGGAGTTCAGGATACATAAATTGTATGCATGTAGCTATATTGTATTCAAGTAGTGTTGCACTTAGCTTAAAATAAGGGTTGCTATTGTATTTAAGAATTAATGTTACTATTTGTGAAAATGAACACTTTGTGTGCACTTATAAACACTACCTATAAGTCAGCACCTAAGAAAATTGTACTTTCTTGACTTGTTAATACCAGGAATTAAGTATGAAAAAGTAAATATTTAAAAAAACGACCCTAGGGGCACAAGTCTTTGAGAGGTTGGAAACCCCTTCCCTCGGTGTTTATAAGTCCCGAATTTTGACAGGGATAGGGACGGAGAACATCATCTTTCCTGGTCACTGTTCTCTGCTCTTTTCCGCATCCAGTGCTGAGTGCAGCTCCATCACCCTCTCGTGCATGCACACGACTCTTCCTATGAAGAGAGTGTTGTACCAGTGGCTCCTCCACTATTGCCTGTTGGTTGAAAGGTGAAACATCTTTGGATGAGTTGGAGAGTCATATTGGCCAAAATTTCCTTTGTTTTTTTCAGTTAATATGGCTCTAGTAGCACTTAGTTGTCTTTAACTTCATTCAAAACAATTTGTTAGATTGTGTTGTGACAGCCATCCTATCAGCGTGCATTTTTTTAAAAGATTTTATTTATTTATTTTTTTAGACAGAGGGGAAGGGAGGGAGGAAGAGACGGAGAGAAGCATCAATGTGTGGCTGCCTCTCATGCGCCCCCTACTGGGGAACTGGCCTGCAACCCAGGCATATGCCTGGACTGGGAATCAATCTGGCGACCCTTTGGTTCGCAGGCTGGCACTCAGTCCACTGAGCCACACCAGCCAGGGCCTCAGTGTGCTTTTTTTTTTTTAATTATCAAAATTGGTGAATTTTTGTATAGCCATTTTAATATTGAAGATGGAAGAAAATATGTAACATTTTTGGCATATTATGCTTTATTATTTCAAGAAATGTAAAAACACAACTGAAATGCAAAAAAAGATTTGGCCCTGGCTGACATAGCTCAGTGGATTGAGTGTGAGCTGCAAACCAAGGGATTGCTGGTTCAATTCCCAGTCAGGGCATATGCCTGGGTTGCAGGCCAGGTCCCCAGTGGGGGCCACAGGAGAGGCAACCACACATTGCTATTTCTCTTTTCCTCCCTCCCTTCCCATCTCTAAAAATAAGTAAATAAAATCTTTTTTAAAAGATTTTTAAAAGATTTGTGCAGTTTATGGAGAAGGTGCTGAGACCGATCATACGTGTTAAAAGTGGCTTGCAAAGTTTGTGCTAGAGATTTCTCACTGGACGATGCTCCGTGGTTGGGCAGACCAGTTGAAGTTGATAGTGGTCAAATCAAGATACTGAACTTTTTGACCAACCCAATAGCTTCAGCTGTCTGACACATTTCCCAGAGTGAAGGCTTCGATACCCATCACCTATAGCATCTCAAAAGCAAGCTGCTCTCCATCACTTTTCTTTCCCACTGCCCAGCATTTCCATATTCGATCTTTCTCAGCTACATGACACTATCTAGTTCATTTATGGACAATTTGAGGCACAAATAAGGGTATATAATTTTTTTCCAAAGCACCTATTTGGATGCTGTTATGGACCAAATGTTTGTGTCCCTCAAAATTTATACATTGAAATCTAATCCCCAGTGTGATGGTTCTTGAAGGGGGTACTTGTGAGAGGTAATTAGGTCTGAGCGTAGGGACCTCATGAATGGGGGTGCCCTCATGAGAGGCCAGGGCACTTGCTCTTTCTGCCATGTGAGGACGTGAGTAGTCAGCTGCCTGTAAAAGCACCTTCTCCAGAGCCAACCATGTTGAAGCCTGACCTCAGAATTCCAGCCTCCAGAACTGTGAGAGCTAAATTTTTGTTGACTGGCCACACGGTTTATGGTATTTTGTTATAACAGCCCAAGCTAAGACAGATTCCTACACTCTGAGTGAAGGAAATCCCTATAGTTTCAAAATAGATTCTCTCTCCCTGACTTCTACCTTTTATCTCTTAACTTTGGTCCATTTTATTTTTTTAGTTGTGTTCCCTCTCCAGCAGTTCTATTCTTGCCAAGCCATGGCAGGGCATCTCTGAATTAATGTTTCTAAGAGAAAACACCTACAGGAAAATCTGTAGTATCACTGGTGACGAAATACTGGGATGCTCTGTCCTCAATCCTCCTCCACGTTGTGTTCTTTGTATCCTCAGTATGACAATATGTATTTGAATTGCTGACACATTGAAAATATATGCATCTAAAGCATAGTCTTTCTCTTGAACTTTAGCCAAATACAAATACTGTCTAACAAGACATTTATTTGACAGTCAAGGAAATCTGAACACTGGGTATTTGATGAATTCTTTCTTTTGGTGTGATAATAGTATCATAGTTTTCTTTTTTTTAAGAATGTTTTTAGTGCCCTGCTGGTGTGGCTCAGTGGATTGAGTGCTGGCCTGCAAACCAGAGGGTTGCCCATTCGATTCCCAGTCAGGGCACATGCCTGGGTTGCAGGACAGGTCCCCAGTGCGGGGTGTGGGAGAGGCAACCACACAGTGATGTTTCTCTCCCTCCCTCCTTTCCCTTCTCTCTAAAAATAAATAAATAAAATCTTAAAAAAAAAAAAAGAATGCTTTAAGCATTAAAATACTTTAATATAAAATGATGATATTTGAGATTTGCTTCAAAATAATCTTGGAGGGGAGACTGAAGGCAGGAGTCAGCCTTGAAATGACTGGCATGGGCACGTGGAGATTCATTACACTCTACTTTCTTCATTTGCATAGTAAAGTTTCCAAGAGTAATAAGTAACAAAACACAGGGTGACAAACTTATATGTACCCTGGCTCCAGGTCTCACCCCAAGCTCCCCAGCCTTCTGGAGAGGAAGAGGCCAACCTCCCAGCCACCCCTCCGAGCACCTCGGCAGTCGGCAGGAGGGGCTGTCAGTCCCCGGGAGCAGCGCTGTCTGTTTCGGCTGGCATGCATGGTAGAGATGGAGGAAGGCTGGGTGCATCAAGTTGCTTCTCGACATCCACAGAGGGGAGGGCAACAGAGAGCATGACGACCACAGGGAGGCAGGCGGGGCTGCTCACTCTCAGATCGCATGTTCTCTGGGGGTCCTGGGCCTGCTTAGCAGGGGTCGCGGTACTCCATGCTATGAAGTTTCCTTGGGTGGAACATACATGCTGCTGGTTCAGTTTCGGCCCCACGGCTACTGGGCAGGACGGAATCAGCTGGGCCGTCCACACGTCCTAGGACCAGCTGGCGGACCAGCTGGCAGACCAGGTCTCTACTGCCCCCACTCCAGCTCCCCAGGGCAGGTAGCACAGAAAGTGGTAACCACGCAGGTCAGTTCAAGTTAGCTGTGGGCAGGGAGGCGCCACACACTTTGACTCTCCCTCAGCCCTGGCCTGCCCATTGTAGGAGGGAACAGAACCTGAATAGTACAGAATAGACGGTAGCAACTCATGGAAACCGGCCAAAGGCTGGGGCACCGATGACTGCCGGTCTTTGGGGACCCAAAATACAGTTGTCGTAAGTGCGTATCCTGGGAACACAGCTGCTTGTATTTCGTTTTTTGTTCAGTATCAGCCTCTCCAAGGTGTCCTTTTTTATTAGTACCTGTGTCAAGCTTACTGTCTCATTCAATCTTCCCCTGACAGTTACCAGAGGAACACTACCTGAGGAAGTGTTATTAGCTGCACACTACAGACACAGAAACTGAGCTCCAGAGGTTAAACAACTTGCCCAAGTCCACAGCCTGAAGGTGGAAGAGCCCTATTCTTGCCACAAAGCTGCCTTCCTCAGCGTTGGCCCTGGGAATCTGCCTGAGAACCGCACAGACAGAGGTTCCTAGGGCACAAAATTGAGACAGCCCATTCCCTGCCCCTGCCGACGTCACAAATGGCAGTTCTGGGCTTGGGTGGATGAAAGGAGGCGCTTCCTGTGTTCCATCCTCAGTGCACGGAAAGCCTACCAGGTCCCTCCCCCTGTCATTGCATCCCTTCCCAGGAATCTCTCGGGCCCACCCTGTTACCACCTGTGGGCAATGCTGCTTGGGCCAGCTGTCGGCCATCCCCTGGCTCCCAGCTTCCCCGACTGAACCCTGGGCCGCAGTAATGCACATGTGCTGCTCTCTCCCCTCCTCTGCACCATGACCCCGTCTCTGCTCTGTATCCAACAGGACCGCCCTGGTTGCTCCCCAGGTTCTCAGATGCCACTTCCCAGAAATCAGTTCACTTGATCTCTTAGCAGTAAGAGAGGCTGCCAACTACCTCTCCTTCTTGGCCCTGTAATGCTTCTTCTGAGGGACCCTGCCCTAAAAGATGTGGGCTTTTTAAGCTGATTTTTAGACAGAGAAACATTGATTTGTTGTTCCACCTATTTACGCATCTGTTGGTTGATTCCTGTATATGTTCTGACTGGGGATCAAACCCACAACCTTGGCATATCTGGAGAGATCCTCCAACTACTCGACCAGAGCCTAAAGGTGGGCTCTATAATGCTCAGGGCTGCACAGGGCTCTGCCCTCCCCCTGCCTGTGCACTCTCCTCGGGTGACGTGTGGCCTCCCCTGCTTCCCAAGCCTCTGGCAGCTTGCACTGCCTGCCTTGACCAAGTCCTGTAGGCTCGTGCCCTTCTGCTTGCTTCATCAGTTTAAGGCTCGAGACATGCCATGCTGCGGGGCGGGGGACCTTTCCCAGTGGCCCAGTAATAGTGTGCAGCCCCAGCAAGGGAGGGGGACTGGGCGTGCCACAGGGCAAGCTGGGAGCAACAAAGGAGAGGAAACAGGAGGTACAGCAGGGGAACTTGTTCTCCAGCCCCTCATCGACCACAGCGTAAGGATCCAGCCAGCCCTGATGTTTCCATGCAGCCTACGCAGAAACATCACACGGGCAAGGGGCCACCTGTGGCCTTGTGAAGCAGGGGCCATCTCACAGAACACACCTTGTTTTCTTCTTCCCCACCCAGCTCCCCTCTCTCACTGCTCTGAGATTGCACCTGCCAATAAACCATTAGCGCTTCAGCTTTGCCTCGGGTTTGGTTTTCCCAGGAGCCTGGATTGAGACAGTACCCTAGCACCTTCAACCACCTCTGACATCCCCAGCTCACTCCCAGACTCTCTAAGCTGGACTTCTCTGCTGGGCTTCGGACCCAATTGACACCTCCACTTGGACATTCTCACAGGCACCGCAGAGTCACGTCCACAGTGAAACCCCCAGTTCTCCCCAAACATACGTGTACGTCCTTCTGCTTTGGAAGACACCCTAAAGGAGCTGTCAGTCTGTAAAGTGGAAGAAGACGGCTTAACGATGGGAAGGAAAGTTTACTGGTTCCCAGCATGGGCACAGGAGCACGTACTGAGCAGGAAGGCTGGCCATGGAACCGGGCAGGGCCCTCATCACAACGGCCCCATACGGCCTCATTACCCCACCATCCTGCAGCTGAGAAAGCAGTCGGAGATCGGAAACCTTGCTGAGGTTGCAGAACAACGAAGTCCAGACACACCAGGAAAAAAACGTTCGTAGTCTTTGCTGCCTTCAGGAGAGGAGCAACAAGAAGCCACAGTGACTGGAGATTTCCCGAAGTGGCAATGCCACAGCTGCCTTAACAGATGGACTGTCAGCGGAGGAATTGGGTGGGGTGGGGGCAGGGAGGTGGAGCAAAGGAGCTGGCGGGCATTGTGGGCAGTGAGAGGAGGCCTGAGAGAGCATAGGGTGGGCGGTGAAGAAACTGCAGGGGTTTAAGACGTCCAGGCAACAGAGCACATGCGGAGGGGCGGTCCCGTGAGAGGCTGCACAGGTGGGCAGCACCCAAATCAAGGATGGCTTCGCATGCCATTCCAGTGAACGTAACTTGTAGTTTCTAGTTGGAAGAACCATTTCAGGATTTAAAGCAGGGAGTGGCAGGGCCCTCCCAGTTTGCATTTTGGAATGGTGCTTCTGGCATCGATGAGAACTAACAAAGAAGCAAGGGAGGTAAGGGGACCAGATTATAGACTGCGAAGTACCCGGAGCAAGAAATTACACAGGAGTAGCAGTGGAGGGATTAGAAAAAAGCAGATCTGACATAGTAATGAAGGAAACACTGAAGAGGGCTGAGCAATTAAATAAGCTGAGAAGCAAATCAGCTCGTGAGAGTGAAGACAGTGTCAGGAGTCCAGGTTTGTGGCCCATCACATCAGCACCTGGACGATGGCTTCTGTCTCAGACACGCTGGCATTGAGACAGATACCAACAGGCAAAGGGACGGAGGAGTCCGGCATTCTGGAGAGCTGCGCAGAGACGACCACCAAAGGAAAAGGCTGGAGCAAGCCCTGTCCTCTTCTCAACAAGCCTCAGGAGTTGCCCAGACTCGACCCTCAGTACCTAAAGCTCCAATCAGAAGGCAGGTCGGCAGCGTGGGTAAAAAGGGCAGGAACGCAATCCAACCCCAGGGAAAGGGCAGCGTGGCCTGCAACTTCCTTGGGGAGAAGTGAGGCAAATAGCATCAAGACAGCAACCTCCTCCGTCAGCCCCGTGAGCATTAAGCTGACAACCCAAGGTGTTCCTTGTGTGGAAGGAATGACGTCCTGTGCGTCTAGAGCGGCATTAGCCACGGCTCACCCTTCAGAGTACTGAGGAAAGTGGCCAAGCCATTTCCTGTGGAACCCCGCCAGCTGAGAAAGGCCAGGCACAGAGCAGGCATTGGACAGCAGAGGGTGTCTGCCCTTCCCAGAGGGGCTCGACCGGCAGCGAGCCCGGCACCAACTGTGCACGCTGGGATCCCTGGGATCCCTGGGCTCCCGGCATGGAACCTCCTGGTCCCGTCCGCTCCTCTCCCACCAGAGGAAGACAGAGCGGAGGGCCTGACCTAGCTGGAGAGACTTCCAAGTGCTGAGGGTCTCTTCTTCCAACTGGATCAAAGATCTCTGGGAACCTGAGCAGGAGCTCCCCAACGGGGGAATAAAAGAGAAGATCAAAGTGCCCGCTAACGAGACTAAACTGGGGCCAGACTCCAAAATGCTGCTTACTGGCCCAATCTGTAACTGTGGTAAATCAGCTCCCCAGGTACCAATCTGTAGAGGGGCTTTGCAACTTCTGTCCTTCCTTACCAGTCTGTTACTTCGGTCTTCCCTTACTGAGCAAATGTTCCCTTGGAGGAGCCCCGGGCCCCACAGGTGGACTGTGATCCATGCATCTGAGGTTAGCTGGGGTGGTGACCGCATCATCAGCCCAGCTCCAAGCACTGGCCTGAAGAGCAGCGGAAGGCCCAGGAAGCAGAGGCAGGGCCTGGCAGAGGCCACATACCCTCGGCCCGCCATCTCCATAAATGAAGGCAAGCGCTGGGCCCTGGGTCCAGCTGGCCCTTTCCTCCCCTGCTCATAGTGATGAACGGCACGTGAATCTAAGGCTCACAGCGTCCATTCTCTCTTGCTCCGGGCTGAATGGCCCAGGACGCACTCCCAACACCACACAGAGGGCACTGAAGCATATGTTGCTTTAATCAAGGGGTGAAGTCCTCAATCTGGGGGACCTCACTCAACCTTTGGAGGGAGGGTCTCAGCCTATCCCCCACATGCCCTGAAGGCCCTCAGGAAGGAGGGAGCAGCTGGACAGTGAATTCTGGCAGAGGCCAGGGACTGGAAATGGGGGAGCCCAGGTCGAAGGGCAGGGGCAAGGCCTTCACAGGTGGACTGAAGCTGAATGGGGGCCGGAACAGCTTGACACACACGCTTCTACCTGGGGGCCGCAGCTGAGGGGGCTGTGCATCGGGCAGAGCGGCACCGGGGGGCTGAGGGCAGAGGGGGACGGTGGGGAAGGGAGCATTCAGATGAGGCGACCGTGTAGCTGGTGCAGCTGCTCCTGAGTCAGCACCAGCCGGTGTCGCTGTCCAAGGCCAGCCGCACACGAGAAGGTCACTTTGCCCATGTAGACAGTGTCGTCCTGCTGCTCCTCCTTGGCCTGGGAGGTGGTGAGAAGAGACCCCAAAGTTAGGGGCTCACTTGAACTGTGTGCCACTGACTGTCCCTGAGCCTGGGGGCCAAGGAAACCCCTAGGAGACAAGCTCTGGGGCCCCCGGGCACGGTGATCACATTTTCCAAATCAAATCTGGGAGTTTTGAACCCCTCCTGGTGTCAAAAGTCATATAAGAACTTAAACTGTTAAAATCGTGGAATTTCTGGAAGCAGTACAGTAACTCTTGACTTGAGACTTGGCCAGGTAACTCAGGATGTGCAGCTGTTGGACCTGAGACCCCAGAGGCCTTTTCAAACTCTGGGGGCAAGGGGAAGGACCCACCTGTGCCCCCACACTGCCCATGCCGCTCCCCGTGCTGGCCCTTACCCTGAGGAAAGCTGAGGAAGGGAAGGTGGCGAAGTCCGTGGGGACCGTGGCTCCTCGGCACTGTGATACTGTCTCCTTGAGGACCTCATCCTGATAGCAGAGGGGAACGGGGGCTCACTTAGGGAGCCCCCACAGGCTAGCCCATTATCCCCCCCGTTTCCCAGGGACTCAAATACCAACAGCAGGGAGCCAGTCTTCTCTAGCACCAAACTTATGCTATCACCTCTGACCCCATCTCCACCCCAACATCCTTACTTTAAAGACACTTATCCCCCGAGACCCAACTCAGATTCTACAGGCTCAGGGAACATCCCCCAACCATTCTAGACCCTGTGGCGATCTCAGCTCTGACAGAAGCTGCACCTGAACCGCACACGCTAAGGTGATCCTGCTCCACACATTCTGTTGATGGGAATCTGCCCTCTGTTTGCACCGAGACAGTGAGCGCCCAAGGCAGGAACCCTGCCTTCCCTTCCACTTCCCCCGCAACAGGCCCTGTAGCCCAGGGCTGGGCCCAGAGGCACTGCAGGAACGCGAAAGTGAATGTGCCAAGGCTCCACCAGAAAGTGCTCTAGAGAAAACTCTAGGGTGAGGAAGGGCAGGGTCAGAGCTGACCTTGAGCTTCTCGATGGTGTCGCTTAGGGACTTGAGTTGAGCCACTTGCTCCAGGAGCTGGGCCGACGGGCTTTTGGCAGCTGTGGGGAGGAAAGGCTGGTGAGGCCCACCAAGGCCCAGGCAGGTGGCTGTCCTGGAATTAGGGGCAGTGGTGCAGGTACTGGACCTTCTTATGGAACAGGCACATAAGAGTGGATGAATCAGGCAAACTGAAAACTGAGACCAAAGAGGAGTGTGGGGATTGCTTGGGCAGGGGCTACACCTCTGGGACAAGGGGAGGAGCTGAGTCATTCATCCCGAGGCTGGCGGGTCCATACCAGGGTTGGTGCGAGTGATGTCTACTACGTGGGTGTGTGTGCTCAGCTGATTCAACGTTTCCAGCAGCTGGCTGGTCTTCCGATACAGCGCTCCAGTTGCTAACTCCCTGCCAGGGCCCTCATGGGGCGGGATGGAGAGCTTTGCCACATGCAGAGGGGGCAGGGCTGCTAAGGAGGCCTTCATCTGGGCGCCCTGTTGGTGGAGGAAGACGGGGGTGGTAAGAAGTGACAGAAGGCCCTGCCATCCATCATCGATGGGAGAAGTGTGCCCCACCTCCATCCCAGTCCTCCCTGTGACCTCACCTTGAGGATGCTGTTCTCATGCTGGAGCTGGGAGATGTGCAGCCTCATGGCAGAGATCTGCTGAAGCAGCAGTGGCGAGTCCTTCACCAACCCCGGACCTGGCACAGACCCCAGCACCTGCCCAGGGGCACCTCCTGTAGTCCCACAACAAGCGTTGTCTGTCTCAGGTGGAGATGGTAGGAGGTGGGCTCCATCTCGGCTCACCACCTTTCCTTATCTCCTCCCAGCCCTAGTCCCGGCTGCTCCCCCAGCCCAATCCCCGCCAGCCCCGGCAACCCCCAGCCAGGGCAGCTCTCTACCTCGCTGCTGTTCTTCTGTGCTCAGGAGAGCCCATGGGAAGCAGGAAAAGAGGAGAGAGCAGTCAGGTCATTTGGGGGTTAGGGGACACACCAGAAGAACCCTGGACACAAATGCTGCAAGAAAACCCTTTTCCTGAACACCATACTTTCTCTAGCAAGACGCTACTTCTACCCTCCACCTCTGAGGGAAGAGCAAACGTGTGCAAGACGGGCGAGGAGAAGGGAGTGAGGCCACGAGGCAGCATGTGATACGGGAGCAAGGGCGGCAGTGGGAGTGTGCGCTGGAAGCAGCACGGGCCTAAGGCTGCCCCTGCCTCCCTGCCTCATACTCCGTCTCCCAGAGGGGCAGAGGGGGCGCTCCCGAGACCCTGACCCGTCAGCATCCTTACTTCCCCCCAGCAGCACAGCTGAGGCTGAGGATGCAGATGCATTACTGTGCTCCTCAGGTCCCCACTGCTGAGGCCAAAGGCATCATTTTTGGTGGGAAGGTTTATAAACTCACAATCAGTATTTATTTAAATAGCCTATGTTGAAACAATACAATATGGTACCTCTGGAGACCCCTCCCCCAAGGAATGGGAGTCATCTGTACCATGGAGTGGACAGTGAAGAAGGTACTTGGTCACCTCCCAAGTTCCAGACACATCAGTGACAGGGGCTTTGAAGAGGACAAGACCCTAGGTGAGATCAGCTGACAAGACAGGTACAGCAGGGGAGATCTAGAGACCCTGAAGGCTTAATTCCAGAGTTTGTCGTCTGGAGGTAAGAAGGGCAGTAAGGAACTGCAGAGAGAACAACGAACAAACTCCAGAGCAGATGAGAACTGAGACGGCACTGGCCAACTCCTTGGTCAGGACACAAGGGAGACTGAGCCTGGAAGCCAGGAAAAGTTGACATAAGGAGCCCAGACCGCACTACCAGACCAGGCAAAGGTCAGGACGCAAGCCCCGATGAAACGGGGAGAGCTCAGCCACAAAAGAGACAGCCACACCACAGGGAGCCACATGAGCTCTGCAGGGAAAACACACCCAAGCAAAAGAGCGACCAAGAGCGGGCCTCAGGCCCACTGGCTGCCATAGCAGGGTCAGCCCAGCCTGCTGCAGGCTGCTGACCCTCTGGGGTGCAAGGCTGGGTCAGAGAGGCCAGACCGCAGACCTAGAGGGACATCTAAGAAAGTCCCACTATCTTCGTAACTCCAAGCTACACCAACGATTTGGTAGCACCCCACCCTGTTCAGAAGGGCTCTCCACGTATCTTGGGAGAAGTGAGACCCTGGTGAGAGCTGCCAGCGTGAAGCTGGACTGAACACTGCGGGGTGAGACGGGGGCCGACGCCAAACTGAGGCCGAGGGAGGAGGGAGGCCACTCGGTCTCCCGTGGGCTGGCGCTGCCTGCCCCCCTGCACTCACCACCAGCAATGCCAGAGACCAGGGTAGCAATACCCGAAGGAGGGGGCCCCCGCAGCCCCTCGATCGTGCGCTTGGACTGGCTGTTCAGCCGCTGCTTCAGCTCTGCCTTCTCTGCCTCCAGCTGGTCGATGTCGGCCTGGAGGGCATCCATTGTCTCCTCGAAATCTCTGTGGAAGAGAATCTGGCTTGGGCCGTGTCCCTTCCCTGCGTGCAACCCCACGCCACTTCTCAGTCCTGACAGGTCCTTGGAGTAAGCCTGCTGGTGAGGACCAGGAGCGATAAAGACTCAGATTGGGGTGATACAACAGGCTGGCAATGGGCAAAGAAATGGGGTCTTTTCCCCAGGGAATCTCACAATGAGAGGGTCTGAGTAGGGGCTAGGTTAGGAGGCAGAGAGCTGCTGGCAGGAGGGAGGGCTGAACTAAGCAGGGCCCAGGGAAGTGCCTGACTTCTCCTTCTTCCGCAGCAGCGCCTGGGTCTCCTCCAGCCGATTCTGGACTTTCTCGATACGCTCGTCTGCATCCTTGGCAGCACTGTCCAGCTTCTTCTCCAGGAGGCTCAACCTCACGTTAGCCTCACTCAGCTCCTCCCCCTGAACGAGGACAGAGAGCTTCCAGTTGCTTTACATCCTCCCACAACCCCCTGGGACAGACCACAGACGGAAAGCTCCTTAAGGGCCCTCAAGAGCTCCCACTGATCACATGCACCACTTCTTCCCTTAACCCCAACCCTTCTCAGTCCTGATCCCCAACACTCACTGCTGCCCTGTGCCCCACAATACTTCCTGGGACACAGATGCTGAGCCTACCCTACCCTCACCTTGATTTTGAGTGACTTCTTCAGCTCCTTGATAACTGTCTCTCGATCTTCAAGCTTCAAGCCCAGGCCTTCAGCATCTGTGATCTCTGCACGAAGGGCTGCAGCCCGCAGCTCAACGGGGGGAGGCTAAGGGCCGAGGTGGGGACAGTGGACAGGGGTGGGAAGAGGATATCACCAACATGCTGCTTTCAGAGAGATCCAGTTTCTTGCCTTGCAAGCATGGTGGTGCTCTCAATTCCATCCTCCACCTCCTAGCCCTCCCACAACCAGCAGCAGCTCTGCCAGCCCTGCTCTTCCAGGCCTCAGAAGCCCCGCAAGGAGCTCCCACCCACCTTGCTGGGGGGCCGCTCGGCATCATACTCTCCCTCCTGCATGGCTGTGGCCAACTTGTTCATGGTACTGATGAGGATAGTGCATGACTGACGCAGACACTCGTAGGGGCTGCTGCAGGGGCTCCCATAGATCTGCAGGAGCCAAGGGCAGTAGTGCAGTGAACACCTCACACCGGCCACTGACTCCCGACCACCTTCTCCCCAGCCGGCAGGCCCACCTGCTCGCTTGCTTTGAAAGCCAGCTCCTCTAGGGCAGCCATGGGCAGGCCTTCATTTTCCGCCAGTGGGGCGATGAGCTGGGCAGCAGCAGCTGCCACCTCCTGCAGCACAGCCACCACCCACGTCAAGTGTTTCCTGCAGTCAAGGAGTGTGTCGGATACCTGTGCAACAGGCCAGAGTCAGGAACCCACCCTGGGCCCAGCACCACACTCCCAGCTACCTGGAAGTCATTCTTGCCCCGTCCAGATCCAGATCGGACACACCAGGCCCCTCCTGATCTACTCGGCTTCCTGCCCTTCCCCCCTCACAGCCCTAAACCTGTGGTCCAAAGGCGAGTGCAGCTGGGATCCCAGGAGCATCCGTCCCTGGCATTCGCCTTCGGATCTTCTTGCAAAACTGGCGGATGTCACTGCAAGATGTTTCCAAGTCCCGCAGCAGGAGGGCGATATCTGAAGCCTCCTGCCCACCCTACTCAGGGAACAGGAAACGGGTGGGGAACAAAGTCAGCATTAGCACTGGAGGTGAGGATGGGGCAACTAGAAGGCAGAAGCGCTCAAACAGATCCAAGCGTGCTCTCACCTGCAAGAAGGCACGCAGTCGTCCCACCTCCACGCCCATGCAGTCCAGGGCACTCTGGGTGAACTGTGGGGACACAAGTATGTGCCTGTCAGCACCCGAGGAGTCCCTCTGTCCCCTCAGCATCTCTAAGAGGTCCCCACCTTATGCTGACCCCCATACATAAGCAGGCTCTCTGTCTTCTCTGATCTGGCCTTAGTGACCCTGTTCCAGTCACCCTCAGGGCCAGACCTCTGGACCTCACAGCCTCCGTTTCTAACCTCTGCATGGGGTTCAACCACCAGCCCAGACATTTCACCTTTATGTGGTCCGCCAGCTGCATAGTACTGTCCTCAGGCTGTTCAGCAAGGTGGATGCTATACAGATGCTGAGAGATGACAAAGAAACAATCAGCCTTTAGGTCTTGGAAAGGACGGAGAATTCTTCCCCAACAGCAGTTTGAGCCCCAGTCATCACAGGACTCCAGAGGTACGTGAGAACCCGAAACCCCCAAAGGCTGCATCCTAGGGGAGCTCCTGTACAGCACACTAAGCCTCAGGCACACAACCCAGGCTACGCTGGCCATGGCCCCAGAGAGAGAAACCTGCCCTCCCTCCTGCACCAAGCTGGAATCCTCGCCCCAGACCTGGTAGTACTTGATGGCTTTAGTGAGAGGTTCGACATTGACAGTCTCATCCAGCTGGTCCTTGTGCAGCAGCTCAATGAGGAAGTCCAAGGAGCGCTCATGGGCACTCATCTCAGGGTAGAGGCTGCCCACCTTCTTATACACATCCACGCCGCACTGAGAGAGGGCACTGGGAGCCAGAGAAGGGCCTGTGAGGCCAGGGTCTGCCAGGCCACCTCCGTCCCAGCCCATCTGGGACCTGTGGCCTTGAATGGGGACCTGGGGCTCACTTACTGCTCATAGCGGTGGAGCGTGGCCTGCAGCAGGGTCAGTGAGTACACCAGCCCAGCAGCAAAGCTGAGCTGCTCCCCCGCAGCTCCTCGAAGACCAGGCCGCTCCGTACAGTTCTCACTTAGTTCAAACTTCTCCTGGGCCTGCTTTCGAATCAGCTCTGCCTGTGGAAAGAAGTGCCAAGAGCCTGGGGCTCAGAGCAGAGGACGAAGAACAGACTCAGGAATACAGAACACAGAGCTGAGCAACTATGGGGTGGGGGAGAGGGCAGGTGAAACAGAAACAGCTCTTGCATGGGCAGGAAGCCTCCCATGGGGACAGGGAAGTGATGCAGAGATCTGGCAGCTGGGAGGGTTGGAGATGTGGGGATGGAAGGAGAGCGGGACCTGTCCGGCCAAGCTCTTTCCTGCAAGCCTAAAGCTGCTGCTCCTGCTACCCTTCCACTAGAACACCATCTTGACAATTTTCTCCTAACTCCTGGCCACCTTCTGGATCTTGGCCCAAACGTTATTCCTTCAGTCATAGCCCTCCACCTAAATCAGCTCCCCAACTGCGCACTCTCAAAGAAGCTACCCCGCCTTCGCAACAGGCCATCTGTAATACAATTCTATCTGCAACTCCGCTGACCACGTCCCTCCACTACATCATAAAGTCTTCATGCGCAGGGATGCTGACTGCTGGCCTCACTCGGCTCCCTCAAGGCCTGGTTCACAGCAAGTTCCAGAGTTTCCTGCTGAACGTATGACTGACTGTACCTTGCAAATGAGACGAGGCATAAGCAGCAGCACCAGGACGCAATCATGGTCCCCACCAGGCCGAAGGAAACTGTCCGGCATGAAGGTTGTGAGCAGGGACATGTGCCGGTTGGCCTGGGCCACCTCCATCTGCCTCAGTTCCATCTCAATTGCCTATCAGATGGACAGGAAGGCAGGCGCTCAGCCGGGCTGGGGACAGTCCCAAACCCACTGGGACTCGTTCTACCAGGTCCCCTGCTTCTAGGACAAACACACGCCAGGAGTCTTCCAAACCACCACACAAAGCACCCCCTGCCAAGGACCCACCCACCCGGTCAGCCCACAGTCACACTTCAGCTGGGCTCCCAAACACTCTCCTCTCTCCAGCCCCCTCGCTTTCCTGACCTTGGCATGGGCCTTCGTCTCAGCAAACTTGATTTTGAAGTCAAAAGTCTCAGGGGGTGGCTGCTGCTGCCGCTCCACAGATGCTTCCTGCTGGTTTGTCAGTTCCCGGTTCACATCCTGGGAGCAGAGACGGACAGTAAGACACAGCTGGGTCATGAGCGAGCCCTGGTGTGATCATGGGTGGAGAGCGGGGGGCGAAAAGACACCTGCAGGTGGGCAGTCAGCTGGCGGTACTTCTTGATGGTTTGCTGATAGTCTGCAACTGTCTCCTGAGCTGCCTCCACACGCTTCTGGGCCTCCCGGACCCGGGCGCCTGCCATGTCCAGCTGCTCCCGCAGCTCCAGTTCCGTCTCTCGTGCATTCTCCTGCAGCTCATCGTTCATCTCATTCATCGCTTCCTGGGAGACCACGTGGGAGTTGGGGCAAAGGAAAGACGGGGTCAGCGTAGCAGGCCAGGGTGGGTCCACTCACCATACCCCCTGCTCAAAGGTCGGGGGTCACGTGTCAGTCCCCCTCTCAGCAAGTCCCTTTAAACGCCCTCCGTCCCGGAAGAAGTCAGCACCTGCTCTCCTCTTACCAAGTCCCCCACGGTCTCTCTCAATTCCCGCACTTTCTCTTCCAGATTCAGATTTCGGTCAGTCAGCATCTCCACCATCTCCTCAGCACCCAGGGCAGCATCCACCTGTGTTACAGGGCAGGAATGGGGAGAAGGGCTACTAAAAGGTGCCGAGAGAGAGGAGGCATCTATGGGAGAATCTGGGGGGGCTGGCGGGGTCTCTGGGAGAGGGGCTGGGCTCCCCAGACCTGCTCCTTGAGCTCATCGATGGTGCTCTCTGCCTGGCTCAGCTCCTCCTGCAGCCGCTCTCGCTGCTGCCTAACAACTTCCAGCTCTTGGTTCTTCTTTTCCATGAGTTTCTGGAGTTTCACATGCTCCTGCTTCTCTGAGGAAGAAAGATCCCGCATCCTGTGGGGAAGCGAGGAGAAGGGGAGCGAATGTCAGAGTCACCGGGCAATGGGCGCTTGAAAGCATGTGGACAGGGCAGTGGGCTCTGGAGCCCGGCAGTGAAGGGACCCTACCTCACCAGGGCATCCTTCAGGCGGGCGTTCTGCTCCTCGAGTTGCTTGAGTTGATAACTGGATGCAGCCCCATCTGAGCCTGAGGAAAACCATGAACACTTTCAGACATGATTCTAACCCCACCCTGTGCTTCCCAGGAAGGGGCCACCCCTGGCCCCTTACCCTTCTCTTCGATCTCAGCCTTGAGAATCTCCAAGTCAGTGGTGAGCTCATCCACACGCTCCTTCAGCGCCTCCACCTCCTGCTGCAGGGACTCGGCCCGCTCCTCAGCCATCTCCTTGTCCAGAGTGGCCATCTCGATGGCATCAGCAGTGTCGGCCATCTCCTCCATGTAGCGCTCCTTTGCCTCCAGGGCCTCCTTGGCCTCCTGACGGGCAGGTTGGTGGGACACAAGTACAGAGGTGCCGCATGTGCTCTGCCTCGCACAGCGCTCCAGGCTCCGGCTGCAGCTCGGCTCCCGTCCACTGGTTCGGACCCCACGCCTCCCCAGCCACCCCTTTCCTCCCAAGTCGCACCTTTCGCGCCTCTTTGAGGCGCCGCTGCAGGTCGGCCTGCTGCTCCTGCATTTTGCTCTTCCATTCTTGCACCTGCTCCAGCTGGATCTTGTGTTTCTCCAACTCTTTCAGCTTTGCCTTGTCCTCTGCCCGTTTCAGTCGTAGGGTCTCCAGTTTCTCCTCCAGGTCCCGCACCTGGGCCCTCAGCCCCTCCTCCTCCTGCAAAGGAGACACCCCTCGTCCTGTGCATAGCCTCCACCGCCCTGCACCCCCCCACCAAGGCTGAGGTGGAGCAGAAAGGACAGGAATGTGTGCAAACTTCACTCCAGCCCCAGGGTCAGAAGCAAGTGACAAATAAACATCTGAGAAGAGAACAAAACGTGTGGGGAAGGTGTGGAAGAAGGGCACAGAGGGAGGGGTAGCTTAGTCAACGGTAGGATACCCAAATGTTATGTGCCCGCCCTTCCGATCCAAATTCTGGAATTCCCCAACCCTGAGGAATCTCCAAGATCTGCCAGGGGTCACAAGCCCCTTTGTGTCTCGGTTCATCCTCACTCCAGCCCCAGTCCTTACCTTAGAGGGGGAAGGAAGTGGGGGTGCTGCTCCAGGAGAGGTGAGGGCCGGCGTGGGGATGATGGGTGCTGCCAGCGGAGTCTGAGCCGGGGTGCTGGGCTCACTGCTACTCAGCTCACCCGCTGATGCTGAGCCAGAGGGGCCCAGGGAGCTACTGGCTCCCACCACCCCAGTACTGCTGGCCGGGCGGGTGGGCTATTCAGAGAGTAGGGGCAGACCAGAAGGAAAGCAGAGGACAGGTGTGGTGAAGAGTGAAAGAATATGAGAATACGGCGAGGGAAGGAGACAGAAAAGAAAAAAGACAGAGTCTCAGAGAACAATGAGAACAGTGAGATGGAGTAAAGGGGAGAAAGAAAATGCCACAGTCAGAGATAGTGACAAAGGACAGGGGAGGAGGGAGGGAGATAGAGGGGCGGGGGAGAAAGGGATGGAGGAAGACATGAGATTATAAGCCTCTTTCTTGGCACCGACCCCACATTCCTTCCCGCCCTGACACTGCCCCCTTAGAGCAGGGTCCCTTACTCACCAGAACTCTCCTCTGCGACCCACTGGTGATCTCTCTAGCAGTTTAATACTCCCAATCCTACCATGGCTCTGGGCCTACACCCTCCTTCCCCAGGGATAAGAAGTGCCTTGATGTAGAACGTAGTTGGTTCTCTTTCATGTTTCTAGAGAAGGCCGGGCTACAGGTGGGGGTACCAGGCTCTATATCCCTGCTAGGCCCTCCCTGCTCTTTGGGAGTCAAGCCGACTCTCCCTCCCTTGGTCTATTTCAGGGGACCCTGCAGGTAAAAGGGTCAAGGTTAAAGCTGTGTTCACAGACTTCCCCTTGAAACAAGGTCAGCACAGCCAACCCTTCTGTCATCTCCCTTCCTGAAGACAGAGGCTCTAGTCAGGTGCCACCACCCAGGCCCATGTAGGGCAGGGCAGAGAGGCTGCCCTGAAGCCCCCGGTCCTGGAGCGCCCAGGCCTGCCCAGCGCTCTCCCATGCAGTGCTGAGCTCTGACACTCTCTGGGGGGGCTGACAGACACCCAGAGACCACATCTATCAACAGACTCACTCGCCTCCTTATCCGCTGACATTTGGAAGGCCAAGTTCTTCACCTCCCTTTCAGCCCCTGCCCCCATCAAAGCTAGTCAAAATGCCCTTCTTCAAGCAAGCCTGCCTTAATGAACCACAGCTGCTCTCACTTCTTTTGGCACTCAAGCTACTGGCTCAGGCATCCTCCCAAAAGTCAGATGTCATTTTTCCTAGGAGTGACCTGTCACTACCTTCAGTCCCCTCACTCCCATGAAAAAAGCACCCAGGATGCACCGTGACCAACTTTTACTTGGCCATACGCATGCCCACATACATGCACATGCCTGAAATGTGCGTGCACTCCGCAATGGCTTGCACAGAGGCCTGGTTTTTCTCACCTTGGGCCGCCGAGCTGTGGTCTGGACAGGCAACAGGAGCCAGAGAAGTAGTCAGGAAAGAAAGGGTGATGGCACAAAGACAGACAGCAAAAGGGACAGCAGTGAGAGCAGAAGAAGTAACAGGAATGGGGCTCCGATTAGCCACGCCCTCTCCCTACCCCATCCCCCACCCCTACAGTGAATCACTTTGTTGCCACTCCAGGAACTCAAACTCTGGTTCCCCATTGGTTCCTTCCCCCACTTACGCCCAACCCTTGCACACCTCACCCCTTCCAACACTGGAAATCCCAGAACCCTGGTCTCCTAGGCTGAGCCACAGGAGACCAAAGGCAGCAGCTGGTAGAGAAGGTCTCCAGAGACCAGGCCTTCTGCAAACAACTTCTAGCACTCCAGCCCAGAGCCAGAGGCCCTGCCCACCCTACCACTCCCAGGGACGTTGGCAGGTCAGCCCCCTTCCAGCAAGTGCCAGAATCCACTGAGGACCCCCTAGAAATACCATGTAGACAAGACTGATGATGGCATGGGCCCAGAAAGGAATGATACAAACCCAACAGAGAGAGCTCAGCCCCCCAAACAGAACGACACTGCTGTCGTCCCTCCCCTCCCTTCACACCCCCTCCCCCACCCAAGAACGGATCCTGTAGCCGGATCCATCCCTAGGGCAGAGGGCTCAGGTGTCAAGACCATCAATACTGCATTAGCCAGAAGGAAGTTCAGAGCTCAAAGTAACCCCACCCCGCTGCTGCCAGAAAGGAGGTGGGGGCGGGCAGCAGCACACTTAAACTGCTGCCCTAGACCAAACCCGGAGCGCCCTCAGGTTACTGCAGAGCTGTAAATGGATGGTTAGCTCCCACTCCCAGGTGTCGTTCTTGATACCCAGTGTCTCACGGCTCCAGCAAAGACAAGACTGGGCTTGGGACTCGTTCCTAGGAGACATTGAGCCCAAGGAGACCAACCCCTACCCCTCCTACCCTGAGCTAAGCCTCTATGGCTGTAGATCAAAAACTATTCTAGGGTCCTCATCTTACCCTGAGAAAAAGTCCCTTGACATAAACCCTGGTGGGGGAAGGGTGCCGGGAGTACAACCAACAGTCATTCTAGCAAAGGTCAAGGGAGGGAGGCCTGCTAGAGGTGCGGAGACATCTGGACCTGCTTCCCGAGATTCTCTTACAGGAAACTCCCAGAGATGCTTTGCAGCAGAAGCTGCCTGAACCCCAAGTCTCTAAGGCGACTGGGTACAAGGCCCAGAACACAGATTCAGTCAGAGCCAAAAGCAGGCAGGGCAGGGAGCAAAATGCTCAGGGCGTGGGGCATGGGAGTGACACATACCTCTGGCTGCCCCCACCATCATCTCTACTCTCCTCCCCCCACCAGGTAGACAGACAAAGTCAATCAGCCTCCACCCCCACCCCAGCAGCCTGCTGCCACCATCACCCTGGCAACCCAGCAGCAGGACCAGAACAAGCAAGAGTACCTTTCGGGCTGTCGGTGCCTGTCTCATCATTGCAGAAAACCAAAGAAAGCCAGGACAGGAAAGAGGAAGGACAGAGGAGGATGGACACACAGAGGAAGGACAGATGGAGGGAGGGAGGGAGGGAGGGAAGGAAAGAGACCGAACAGAGGGAAAGGCGGCGAAGACAGGAGATTAGTGCATCAAATCCCAACAAAGCAGCCTCAGCTTCCTGACCAGCAGCTTCCCAGCCTGCAAACGGCTGCGGCACAGATGCAGAAGCCCCAGATTCACAGAGGGACAGCCAGGCTCCTGCAGGCACCAGAGAGGCACCCGGCCCAGTTTTCCAGCTTAGGCTTATGGCAGCCTCAGTGGCCGCAGCACCAGCTCCACCTGACGTCATGCACCCACCCTCTTCTGCTTCTTGGGGGTGGAGCCACTGCTCCTCGGTCACCTAGCAACCACCTGACTCAGCTGGCTCCTCCTCCTCCTCCTCATGACTGGACAAAGTCCTGCGCAGAGCCCGCCCTGCTTCTTCCTCCAAAGAACAAGTTCTGGCTCCTCCCTCTCCCTTCTCCACCATCCCCCAAGTGTTTGTTCCAAGAAACTGGGCTAGGGACCATTCCAGAAATGGTACCCTCTGGGGCCAGGGCATCACTGGGCAGGGATGCAGGGTCTCACTGCTCCATCAGCCGCGTTCATACTCATACTCCCCTCAGTCCTCAAAGCCATCAACTCTACTTCTGTCTCTTCTTATGACACACACACACCCAAAGCAGCCCTCTTGCATCAGCATCAGCAACAGCTCTGAGGGGCACACAGTGAGACTGAGAAACCTTGGGGACCTCCAACAACAGCTTTAATGACAGTGTTTGGCTCCTCTCCCAAACCCTTCCCTGGCTGTAAGCAAGTTAAAGCCTGTCTCCAAAGTGCTTCCAGAAAGGACTGGGGACCTTGCAGAGACGTCTGGGTTCTCTTCTGCCCTCCCTCTCAAGTACATTCTTTTGTTCTAGAGTTAGAGCCCTGCTCCCCAGGGGGTGAGAGCAGGGGCCCTGGGTGAAGAGATCCGCTGTGAAAGAACATGGAGAGGGGACCCGGGGGGAGGGGACTTTATGTGACTGACACTGCACCATGAGCAAAAAGGCACTGTATCTCAGCTCAGGCAGCCCAGCCAGGGCTCTGCCACAATTCTCCAGGCAGCCGCCAAAACCCCAGGATTTGGGCATGGCTCAGGCCCTGCCAGCATCAGATCAGGTGGTTGGCCAGAACTCCAGACACTGGAATGCAGGTCCATGCTCTTCTCTATCCGGGGGCCTGATGTGAGAGGAGCCTCAACCAGGAGACAATAATCAAGGGAAGAAACCAAGATTCTACGACCTTGGAATGGGCCCAACATCCTGCAGACTAGCCTAGCATTCTTTTCCTTCTTACATTCCCATTCCCACCAGAGCCAGGACCCCAAAGCAAATACCGGCATGTGGTCTGATCCATGGCAAGACTCCAAAGTGCAGACCCATCACCAACCAGGAGTTGAAAGGAAGATGCTTTCCTCTCCCCTCCCACCGCCCCCACCCAACAGCTCCCCATGCAAGGTCAGAAAGGCCTAAGACAGGCTAGCAACAGAGAAATCACAGAACTGTATATAGCACGGTACAGGTTAGACAGGCACATGCAGGTCAGAGACAGCCTGGGCATAGGCCTGGGGCAGGGGGTGGTGCGAGGAAGCGGGGGTGGTGGAACCACAGAAGTGAGCCCCACTCCAACGGTGGCTGACGGAGGCTGCAAGGGGTAGGAGGTGGGCCTCGGGCACAACCCCGGAAGAGGAGAGAAAGTCCAGTGGAACAGAGTGAAGGTGGGCATTCGTGGCAGCGCCCACCCAGAGGCAGGCACAGACCCTCAGGCTTTCCACCTTGGGGCTGTTCTTACTGGGATCCTGAGCTCCTGCCTCCCTGCCCAACCACCTTACTTGGTGCTTGCACACCCCCAACCCTTCAGTCTCTACTCTCACTGCTTGGGCTAAGAAAGAACCCATTGCAGCCCAGTAAAGGTTTTATTCCATGCTGCTGATATTTACAGTCAAGCGCCAGCAGTCTCTGACTAGAAGTCCTGAGGCGAGGAGGTGCAGGGATTGTCCCAGTGAATGCTACTTAGGCCTGGACACCATGCCTGATAATCTCCTTGCAGCCCTTCAGAGGAACTCTGAGAGCCAAGGCTGCCATTTCCCCTGGCCATCCTGGCCCAAGGTCACACATACACGCATGCAGCAGCCCAAGACATGCAGGACAGCTGGGGAGGGGGCTCAGAGCCCTCACCCAGCCAGGCACAAATAGTAAACACACCACCTTCTTAGGCTTCAGTCCCCGCTGCATGAGGAGTAGGAAAGGGAAGAGTTAGAGAACAGACATCACACTGTGCTAGTTGGCCAGACATCCTGGGTGTAGGTAGGAATACCAACTTAGGCATGCACCAGTAAAGAGGGAGTCAGGTCACTGTTACGCTCTGGGTAAGTGAGGTGAGGGGTCCCTCAATAATCAGCTTCTAGGATGTCCACACTCTGGTCTGGGAAAGCTGGAGAGCCCGAACCCCACCTCACACACCCTGTGCAGAGCAGCAGAAGGGAGCTAGGATGGGCCCTCTCACACCACCTAAAACAGGTGGCAAAGGGCGCAGCTCCTTACCACTCACTTGCGGACAGAAGAGCTCCTTCTGCTTCTAACTCCTACCTTACCCTTTCCCTTAGCCCCTTTAGATCTGGGCAGCCTTGGGTACCGAAAGGTAGGAGGCTGACAACAACCTCCTGGGGTCAGACCTATCCTTCACAGCATGCCATTGACCTGGAACTTCTGGGCCCTAAGAGTTGTTCCCTGCTACCACCTTTACTCATCCATAAAACAGCAACTCGGTCCCAGAAAGCTTCCTTCTCGGGGAGGACGGAGACCGGAGGGCTACCTCAGCTTACTCACCTACCGCTTCTACCTGCCTGGCGCTGAGTCTCCCTCCTTTCTACATCCTTCCCCTCCTTTTCTTAGTACTTCCCACTCCCACCCCCGATCACTTACCAGTTTGCTGGTCTTTGTAGCTGAGTCAGTTCCCTCTGTAGAAAGCAAGAGAACATTATGGTGGATGGGAGAGTCATAACAAGAGAAGACGGTGGTGATAGAAAAATCTCAGGATCCACTGCGGCCCATGTACTGAGGGAAGTCCTGGGGATTCTTGGATGCGGAGGGGCAAGGTAAGTGGGTGGTTGTTACCTCTTTTGAGGGCCTTTGAGGCAGAAGAATCAGGTGTCTCTGGGGAAGTAGTATCTGCTCCATCTTCAAATACCTGGATCTGAGGGCACAGAACAGACTCGATACAGCCAGATGAAGACGCCACGCTGTCATGTGGCCCCTCCCCAGGCCCCAAACAAGCCTGGGGTACCGGGCAGCTTCCCTAGGGATGTATCTCCCACCTTGCCTCCCCCACTACCTCCCATACGCCCAACCAGAGACTTATGCTCATGCCCAGGAAAAGGGGGCACCAACACATCAGCTGCACACACAACACAGCACATGAACATGTGTGTGCATGTGTGTGTAGTGCATGCACACACTGACACAGGAAGGCAGGGTGTGAGTACCTGGGACTGGCGCACAAAGATGCCGTGCCCTTCATCGCACGTGAAGTACTTCCTGCCTTGGACAGTCCCATCATTCTTGCCCTTTGCTTCATCCAGGATCACGCCTACCCATTTGCCAGTGGCAAAGAGCGTGGCTCCAACGTAAGCCACAGTGCCTCGGTGCCCTTTTCCGATCACCTCCACTCGGGAGCCCACTCGCAGAGGCCGGGCACTTGCCTCCGCGCTCATCCTGCCGCCGCTGGGTGTCTGAAAGACACATGCGCACACACAGTTACAGGCCTCAGAGCAAGGGTGTCATCCCAAAGCATGAAAAGGCCCCATTCAGGATTCTGGACCGAGAAAGAACCAGGAGTCACCTCCCTGAACCCCATTTACAGGGTGCAGTGGACCCCCAAATTCCCTTCTGAAAAATGTCAGTGACGTGTTCTTCTAAGACTTCTCTAAACTCCTCTGGAAACTGCCAGCATAACAAATCAGAATTCATCAATAGATCTGTGAATGTCACCACATGGCTGCTTTCTCGGGAGCAGTGCCCCCCCACCCCCCACCAAGAAGGGAATGAAGCTCAAGCAAGTAACTCAGTTTAGACCAGGCTCCCCGCAACCCAATGCTCTGACTCAGGAACCTGAGCTGGAGAGACAGGCGATTCAGTAGGTGACTCCACTGAATTCTGTTCCCCTCCCCACTGTCACCTGTCTTCCCCGGGTCCAAATGGCTTTTAGGCCTCCCCCTTCCACAAGCACACAACCGCGCCCCCTCCCAGCCCTTGGGTCACCACCACTCCTTCCTGACCTGACTCCTTGACACCCGTCCACACGCCCACCATGACACTCCTGGCTGCTTCACTGCAGCCCATTCTGACCATTTAATTCCCCTTTCCCTGACCTGGGTACTGTTCTATCAACTCTCTACTCCTCCAGCCCTAGAGATCCTTCCACCATGTCATGCTGCTACAAAAAGTACAACAAAGACCAGGTAAACCAGGTATCTCAGGTCTGCCCTACACTCTGCCCCCAGCACTCTGCCCGCTGGTCTGACTGGACGGCTTATCACCCCGAGGAAGGACAAAGTAAAAGAAGAGACTAAAACACTGTCCTTGGGAAGCTCTTGGCTTCTGACACACCAGTGATGACGGGACACAGCATGAAATTAGGTCCCCATAGGCCCATGGTTTAGAAGAAAATCACACCTGAGCCATTTTCAGCAACAGCAGCTCCATGAACCAGGGGCCTTGCAGCAAACAAATGAACGAGGCGTGAAGAAGTGACACCATGGCCCCAACAACCCCACAGGGCTCCCTTCCGATGCCCCCACTTGGCTTCAGAAGGGAGCTGTGCCAGAGCCTGTCACCCCTTAACCCGTTTCCCCAATGAGCTTATCCAGGAAGGTGAGGAAGGTGAGGAGCTCCCAGGGGCTCTAGGACCCCAAATCGTGCCTGAGATGTGCAGGGTGCCTCCTGTGGACCTACCAATGAAAGGAGCTGATGGTGACACCAAGGCTGGCCCCAAACTTAAGGGACTCTCCCCAACCTCACGGCCCTAATCAGCCTCTCAGCACCAGGTGGACTCAACAGTGGGTACAGATTCAATCATGCCAGGAGAGAAAGCAAGGGACAAACAACAAAGCGGCTCTAAAGAAAGGCTTCACTGTAAAGCCATTCCAATCCACCGACTCCTTTCAGAGTCCCAAAGACAGTCTAGCCCCCCCTCTCAGGAACCCCTACCCTGAGGTCCACTTAAAGTCAAAGGTCAGGCCTCACTAGTCCCCACTGAGGGCTCAACTCTGGGAGGGGAAGCTGGTCCAGCCTAACACTGTCAGGGCTGCAAGGGGCCCCATCCCAGCTCCAGCCTGTCTCCCCAGCCCCCACAGCAATGCCCACAGGCCCCCAAACCTTTCAGCGGCCCTCCCAGGGCCATCCCGGATCAGGGCCACTTACCCGGCTATACACGTGCCTCTTGCTCTGGGCCATGTTGCTCAAGGCCTCTACCCCCTCCCCAGCTGGCCAAAGACAGAGAGCAAAGGCAGAAGCCTAGCAGGAGGGTCAGGGCTGCCGGCCCTCACGGACAGACACAGGAGCTATCAGACGTGGCCTTCCCCAGTCCATGGGCCTGCCGGGATAGAGGTGGGGACAGAGATGGGGACTGGGGAGCAAGTCCCCTCTGCTGCCCGAGGATTCCTGAACCCAGAGACACCGAGAATCCTGCTTGCCAGCTGATGAGTCTCACTCTGCGCTAGTGCTGCTCTAGACTTGTCAGGAACCGTGCTAGCCTCTGGGTCCTAGTGCCCCCATGCTTCCCCTGGGCCAGACAACAAGGGCAGGGACTGGGGGGCTAGGCCCAGCCACAGACCCTCAGCACTATCTGTGGAGTGCGCTGTCCTAGGGCTAGGAGTGTAACCCTAACCACACTGGCCCTCCCACAGGATGTGAGGCCTCAGCAGGCACTTCAAAACCATCAGCTGCCCAGGGCCTCCATACCGCCAAAATAAGGGTCTTTCGCCCCCCTTTTCGGTGCTTTCTCCGTCCTCTCTCCAAACTCTGCATTTGGGGTCCAAACCCGTTATGTTAGGGTCTGGATTTCAATCTGACACAGGCCCTCCCCAACACCCAGCAAAGGAAGGGCGGTGCCAGAGGCAACTTCACGCACACAGCAAAGCAAGTCAATGCCGCGGTCCCCCAAGCTGGCAAAGGCTGTCGGTCACCCTCCTCCCTTCTGGATGCCATAAAGGATCAGGCTCTGAACCTCAAGATTACCAGGTTCAACTGGATTCCACAAGGGTCAGAAGCCCAAGCCCAGTCTACCCTGACACCTGACCCTTGCACGCTTGGCCTTGCCTCCTAGGCATCTCCTTAACAGAAATGACGAGATGGTTTACTGTCTACCTTTCTGTAGTTCGCAAAATTTCCTTAACCATGCATAACTTTTATAATGAAAAATGTTTAATTTAGTAAGATTGTGCATTCTAGAGAAAGGTCTCCAGAAGGCTACGTAACGATACCGTGCCATTCATTCGCCCACCTAACATGGGCTGGGCACCAAACAATCAGGGTCCCTGCCACTAAGTGGCCAACAAGGTTGGCCTGCGGTCTGACCCACGGCTCCACTGGGGGTGGTACCCACCGCGGGCCTAGAGACACCTCACTTGTCTGCACTGCGCTGCCCTGAGTCTTCCTCCGCTCCACCCTCTTGCTAAGGGAAGCCAGACAGCCCTTTAGTCGTAGAATGGCGGCCAACAGCGGATCTAAGGTCCCCAAACACCTTCCCACATCTTCGATCCTGGCCAGATCGCCCAGGAAGCCATCTCTCCTCCCCTGCAAAATCTCCACGTGGCCTCCCGCCTTCCCTAAACGCCATTGCACAGGGGGGCAGGGCCATGCGGGACCTCGCAGCATGGACTTCACATGTGCAGAACACTTGACAGTCTACAGAGAATCTTGGTTTTAGACTCCGGCTGTTTACATCCAATCCCTGGCTTCTCCAGTTGGTAGCTACATAAATTTGGTCCACTTACTACCTCTGTGCCTCAATCTTCTCATCTGCCCATTGGCAACAATCAAAGGACAGAGAGAGCTGTTGTGAGGACTGGCTGAGATAATCCATATAAAATATTGAAGACGTTGCCTGGTATTTAGTAAGCATTCAACGAAAGTTAACTAAGAACGATGTTATTATCGTCATATTTGGACATCACAGTTAACACCTCAGACAGGCAAGCCAGGAACAATGCTGAAAGGAAACTGCAGCTTAGAGAACTGGGCCACTTCCCTCGAGTTACACAGAGGATGAGGGGTGGACCCAAAACTGGACCACAGCCTGGGCTGAACCCTCTGCACATCCTCACTGCCATCACCCATGCCACTAGGCTTCTGAGGCCATGCTCCTCCTCTGGACCACGCTGCCTTCAGAGAGTCAAAAGGGCTCACGACTCACCGGCCACACAGGTATATGCAGTCACCTAGCTTCTTGGAGGAGGCTGTTTCTTCTCCTATAACATTGGAATAATTATCTACATTAATATTACAAGGCTTGAATAAGATAAAGCACATAAAAGTGCTTTGTAAAAAGTCTAGAAGTTGTAGAAGTGCAAAGAATCACCTGTCATAACCAGAGATGGTATATAAGTCCTCAAATAAAATCTCTAGACAATAAATATTATGAGGATTACAGATAGGGGAAAGATGAGCTACAAAGAAACAGGCACCTGGCTGTGCCTCGTACGTTAGGGTGGTTGGGTTTTTTTGTTTTTGTTTTTTTTATATGTGGAGAGGAAAGACCTACAGACACTTCATGTTATGGCGCAGTATGAGCAGAGATGGAAACAATTTCGCTTCACCAGGGAATATCAAAGAACACGAGCTGGACAGAAGTGAGGAATCAAGGGGAGTCCTCCTGTTAAACGACGAGCCTTGAAAAGCAGAGCCCACAACTCTTCCTCCTTACGATCCTATCACCCTTAGCTCATGGAGTTGAATGTCTACTGACTAAATAAACACATTAATATTGAGACATATTAGAAGGTAAGTGCGGCTGGTGAAGGAGTTGAACATCACATTAGAGATGGCTGGACTTGACCCAGTAACAACAGGAAGCCAGCCTCTTCCTGAGCAGGAGGCCAGCGTAATGGAAAACTGCTTTAGGAAGATCAAACTGATGGCAAGCAGGATGGAGCGGAGACCGGAGCAACTCGGTAAAATGGGGATAACATGCCCTGATCAGTGCGGCTCAGCTGGTTGGACACAGCTCCGCAGAGTGACAGGGCGCCTGTTCAATTCCCGGTCACGGCACATGCCCGGGCAGGGCACATGCCGGGGTTTCGGATTCAGTCCTCGGTCGGGGCACACACGAGAGGCAACCGATCGATGTTTCTCTCCCTCGCTTCCTCCCTCCCTCTTCCTTCTAAAACAAATAAATAAAATCTTTTTTTTTTAATGGGGATAACAGCAAGGGGTCTGCTGCAATAATGAGCAAGGGGCAAAGAGGGCCTGAACCAGGCTCCTGAGAGAGAGAAAAGGAAAAAGGCCCATTTAGAGGCAGCTCCAGAAAGCCCTGGAAAGGCCCACAGACAGGTCAGACAGCGGAAAGAGGCAGCGGGCCTGCAGGGCTGCGGAGACAGACACGCCTGGGTTCAGCTTCGGTTCTCCTGCTCCTTCGTCTGCACGGCTCTGGTCAAGATATTTAACTCAGAGCCCAGGTTACCTCGTCTGAAAAAAAGGGGAAATGATGCCTCACAGGGATGTTGTGAGGATTCGGTGAGACTAAAACAAAGCATTTAGCGCAGTGCGTGGCCCAGAATACGTGCCCAAGGAACTGCAGGCATCACCCTCACCATCGAGAGGGTGCATCGATGACGGCTCGCACACACTGGCAACTCAAATGCTGCACAAATAAGTGAATGGATGAGTAAACGGGAGTTTTCAAGCATGAGTAATAGAAGAATAATGATTGAAAACATTAACAACATTGGGTAGGGAGTGGAAAATTTCAATTATAAAAATTTAAAAATAAGAGAACTGGGTAGGGGGGATGGGACGGGAAACTGACCATGCTAGGAGAAAGTAAGTCTTGTTCTTAGGGCCTCCCCTGGGGTGAATTTACCTGGGCCCACTAACACACGAGTTTCACTATTTCCTTCCAAAATGTGCCTGTCATGCAGACAAAACAGATTCCTTTATTCCCAATCCACAGGTTATGGACTTGAGGCTCAGAAGTCAAACAACTCACTCCTGAGTCTCATGGCGGGAAAATGGCAGGGGCACATGTGACAGGTGCACAATCCTTCCACAGCTCCTCTGGGCCCCACCTCCTGTCACACAGGACAGGTCCAAGTGACACGTTCCCTCAGCCAGGGAGGAGACAGATACCCCTGGATTTCTAATCCATTTTCCTCCCCAATGATATTAGATACAACTAAAATGCCTAGGAAAATGGCAGAAAGGGAGAAAAAAATCTGTGTCTGATAAACAGGTTACTAATGGTCTTGGAGAACATTTAAGAATGCAAAAGGAAAACAGGCAGATTTCCTTTCATATCTGGGAATTCAGGAGGAAAAAGTAAGGGGGAAAAGCCTCTTTGGCACCCTGCCTGTACCACCGCTACCTTGTTTTTACCGGCACCCTAGCATCCTTTGAGCCCGTAACCTCTTCTTGTCGCACCTCACCTTGACCTGAGCTAACCCGACTGTCTGCTTTCCCTGATCCCACTCATATCTGAAGTCCAGGCAGTCTGACAGTGGGGTCCACACACCTGAACGGGGCTACATCAGGCACCGGGCTTGACTAGTTTGGTTACAGAGACAAA
Organism: Anoura caudifer; assembly: GCA_004027475.1. NCBI lineage: Eukaryota > Metazoa > Chordata > Mammalia > Chiroptera > Phyllostomidae > Anoura > Anoura caudifer. The sequence continues at coordinate 42,828 of PVKU01010275.1, forward strand.
ATGAAATACAATGGTACTTAACGAGAACCAGATCTTCTGAAGACTAAAGTTGCACATCTCTGAGAGGACTAGTAGGGAAGGGGTAAGTGTGGATGGAAGTCCCTCAGAAAAGCACAGGGTACGCTCACTGAGTAGGGGACAGAAGCTGAGGGGGTGGGGGGCTGGAAGTTTGGAAGGCTGGGACCCAGATACACACTGGAACCCAGGAAGGAGACACATGCAGAGCCTTTAGCTCCTAGGTCCTATTCCTGTTTCCGCTTTACAGACTCACACAGAGAGGGTCTTGCCCCTAAAGGGACTTCCTTTGCCTCTCCAGCTCCTCATTATCCCCACAAATGTCTGCAGCCCACTCCCAATCTGCAGGCAGGTCGACCCCCTCACAAAGCATCCCCCTGCTCCAGGAACACCCAGTGACTGACAGGCCAATCTCCAAAGGGTCCAGACCTCCAAGAGTCAGCAAGGAAAGCTACACAACCTGCCTCACTCATCCTCAGTAAAGGACCTTCTGCAGGAAGGCAAGAGGCACTCAGGAACTGCAACCCTCCCGGTGACAGCAGGAGTCCTACATGACAGCCAGTTTGAAGTTCCTGCCGGTTCCCCCCATGAATCAACTAGCGAGTAAGCCCTGGCACTAGGACCCTGCAGACAGAGAGCCCTGAGCCTGCGCTCTGAAAAGAGAGATGCACCATTTCACAACTTCAGCAAAAGCCAAAGCAGCCAACAAAGCCGTAGCCACCTGGGCTGTGCTGGGCTCTGCCTTTTGGGCAGCTCCGTGGCCACTCCCCAGAAACAGAACATTCTGTCCTTTCTCTTTTTAAATGCACGTCATCATCTGATCATAATGGAAATCAATCTCAAGTCACCGCGCAAAGGCGTATCCATGGCAACCTCAAGAGGAAGGACAGGGAAATGATGCTCCAGTGGCTGCAGCAGAGAAAGGTAAGTCCATTTCTCCTCTACCCTCGCCATCCCACCGTTTTCCCCCTTCACTCAAGCCAGGTGTGCACCTTACCTGCAAACCCTAACTATCACACCAGTGGGGAGAACACACAAGGTGAGTGTTAATAATCCATGCTATTGTGTAAGTTTGTAGGTATTTCTAGCCTTACAATGGGAGGGAAAAAAATTCTTTTTCTGGCTGACAGAGACAAAATCTCTTTTCTTATTCACTACCTCAAGTGACAATCTCAGCCCACGGGACCTTACACTGTCAGTCACTGGTCTGTCCAGTCAGGATGCTGAGCTGTCACTCAAGGGTTTCAGAAGTCCCTGCACAGTTGTAAAAAGCCAGCAGCAGCACTGACCTCACCAGCCTGCTGCCCCACGCCACCATCACACCCACAGACTGGCGTGGTGAGACCACCTCATTGGCAGCCCTGGGCTCCCGCCTCTCGAGGTCCAGATATTAGGAGTTGAAATTAAATTTCTGCCTTCTCTGATGCCTCAAGGGAAGCAATGCCATTTCTGCAAAAGAGATTCATCAAACGTAAAACTACAACTAAGCCTAAGTTACCCTACCTGCCTCAATTTCCTCTTCTGTGAAACAGAGGAAGTAACAATGCCTTTTCTAACAGGGCTGTCGTAAAAATCACACTAAGAATGCCTGAAGAACACTTAGAAGAGCGCCTGCTACGCAGCATCAATAAATGGCAGCCATTGTTGTCATTAGGAAGAGGGAGGAGAGACCACAATGTGGGTCAGAGGGCACCCCAAGTCGGCTGTCTCTCCCTTTCCTCTGGACAGCTGTTCAAGTCTCCCGGACAACTCTCAAGTCCCTATTGCGGTCTGAGCCCATACCTGCACCCTCGCCCTCCCAGCACATGACCTTGTAGAGAAAGAAACTGAGCCTATTAAATAAGAATTCCTTTGCGAATTTAGATGTATCTGCAGCAGTCACTGCCTCTTGCTTCCTACATTCTTTCCTTTCTTCTGCCATTCCTCTTCAAAGGAAGTGACGAACCCTTCTTTTCAGGGCCAAGCCCTCCACCTTCTCCGAGAACCTGATTTAACCTGATTTAACGTGCACTTCCCCTGTGCCTTCAACAGCACCCTCCCTAACAGGCTCCCACACACCATCACGAAACCTGTGCTCGAGACCCTTCTACTCTCGTAGAAGAGAACTGCTTCTAGTCTGTCACCCTCCTCGGCCAGCTGCCACCACCTCTTTTCCTTCCTTCCCTGCCACACCGTTCAGCGAACACACCTCCGTACCCTCGCTTCACATGCACCCCTCAGTCTACCCAGCTCCTGGCCCTACCACTCCACTGAAGCCGCTCACACTAAAACAGTGAGAGTCCTGGCGGCTACAGCCTCCTAACGGCCTGACCTCAAGGTGCATTTTCCAAGCTCGTCCTCACTGATCTCCCTGTGGCACCTGAGGCTGCTGATCCTCGTCCTGGAGCTTTTTCCTCTCCTAGCTTCCAGGACAACATTCTCTCTCACTGTGTACACCAATCCTTCTCACCTCCTGCCATCTTCAGCCTTCCGTAAGCATGGCTGGACGGATTTATTCCCACAGCACCGCCCGTAGGCTGACTCCTGTGAGCCTCAGATCCACGTTTCCACCTGTCTGCTAGGTGCCACAGAGGCCCCCAAGTTCAACATGACCCAACAGACACCGTCTTCCCCGCTTCCTCCTCTGTTCTCCCTCTTTACTACTGGCACCACCATCCACCCAAAACAGAAAACGAGTCATCCTCAGCAGCTCCCTCTCTACTGTTCCAACAACCGATAGTTACTACGGCAGGTTAACTCTGTCTCCGGTCTCTCAGATTCATCCCCTCCTTTCCCTTCCCCGAGCTATCCTTAGTTTGGCCTTAGACCATGCCTAGGTTATTACAAGAGTCCCTTGACAGCCCTGATCCAGATTCTCCCCTTTCAGTCTCTTTCCACAGTTTGCTTCCCCAAATACAATCTCGTCACTTCTCTGCCGAAAACCCTCCACTGGTTCCCCTGCCGGCAAAATTGAATCTTCTTGGCACAGCACTGCAAGCCATTTAAAACCTGGCTTTGTTATGAATCTAGTCACATCAATCACCTCTCCTTTGACCCTGAAGTTCTCTTATATTCCAGCCCCTTGGATTCACGTACCCTCCCCCTTATACCTCTGAACATGCTGCCAATGTCAACAGGGCCATTTTCTCTCCTCAACTTCAGGGCTCATCTCAGCTCTCATCTCTTCCCTGGGGAGTCCCCCCCCCCCCGACATCTCCATACAGAGCTAGTTGGTCCCTCCTCTGCACCACACCGCATTTTGGATGCACCTCCTAGGACACCACATTTTACTTACAATAGTGTTTCCCTTACCCCATCGTGAATTCCTCCAGAACAGAGATTTCTTATTCACCTCAGTCTCCTGAGCACTGGACACAGAAGGCACCCAATGCTGAACAGAAGCCTGAACCAACACCAGGCTCTAGGCATCCATGTTCGCTCTGACAACTTCCCACAGAGCAGCTCCACCCTTAAAGACCACCACCACGGAGGAAGTTACCAGTGCACGCTCAGTGTATGCTAGAGTCACGCACACACACTCCATCAGAGGTAGCTCTTTCCTCTCCCGATAGGAACATGAAAAACTAAACAGGCAGAGACAGCCCAGGCCCTACAGCATTAGGTAGTGACACCAAATCTCAATCTCAGATGCTTCCAGAGTGAAAGGACCACAGAGAGATCTCCAGGCTCTAAAGAAAGTGCAGGTCTGCTGGGAAAACAGCTCTCGTGAAGCTCTGGGTGTGACAAGGGTCCAGTCTCCGCTTCGGTGAACCCCCCTCCCTGGGGATATGCAGGAGCTTGGGGAGGTCAGACTGGACACAAAATCTGTCCATTGGCTAAGTGCAACTGATACTAGCCTAAACTTCAAAAGAAAAGTGACAAAGTCAAATTCAGTGTCTGCAGGATGGCAAGCCCTAACTACATTTTAATCAGTCAACTGCTCAGCACTTGCCTTCTCAGGGGACACTAAGGACCCAGTTCTCATTTCCCTTGGTATGGGACAGATAACCCAAGTCCCACAGTATCACCCAGTATCTGCAGAGAGGCTAAGCAACCTGGGAATCCTTTACTGCAGTCTGTCCCAAACCATCACCCCGGAAAGCCACCAGCAATGATAAAGCTGGCTGACCAAACCTACAGTGGACTTGTCAACAGCACAATGATTCTCCCAACTGTTTTGACTCCTCCCTAACTTTTTCTTCTCCCTCGTACCCCCACATCAGTCAGGCCAAACTAATCAATTCTCCTTTAGTATTGCCTCCTGTGGCCTTCCTTTTCCTCCATTACCACTGTCATCACCTTGGTCTGCCGTTTTAATAGCTTTGAAAGTTACGGCAAATCATTTTTCATCCTTGGTGCCTTCTCTTTAACACAGGGTAACAGCTGCTCTGCCTACCTCACAGGATTATTAATCAAATGAAGTTATACCTGTGAAAGGTCCTGTAATCTGCAAAATGTTATACATCAATACAAGGCATTACTCTAGTCCTCTATTACTAACAGGTAAAGACTATTTGGCTCCCTGCCTCTCTCCTTCCCCATTTCCAACCACATTATACACCACAGTAAGGAAACTATACACCCTAAAGTATCTGCTTTGCCCATCCATCTCACTCGCCCAAAATCTTCCACTAACAGACCATTTCTTCCTTACGCACTGCCATCCCCGCACTGCTGTGGGCTGCCTAGGATGCTTCCTCTGGCCTTGCAGGCCATGACCCATCCTTCGGCATCCGGCTAAAACCCCACTACACTCCATGTAGGACTAAATAGAAAATTAAGGGATTGAAACAACATCATGGAGAATTAAGGGCAATTTCGTGTGGAGAAAACTTGGTAGAAATAGCTGTTGTCGAACGCTTTAGAAGTCACCTTTTTAAGAGAGATAACACTTTTTTTCTACTCGATTCTAAGAGATAATGTAGGACCACAGCAAGGAGGTTGCAGAGGTGTATTCCAGCAACAAAACTTCCTTATTGAACTATCCAAAGATAAAATGGGGTTCCACATATGTAGCAAATTTCCCATTATTAGGAACGTTCAAGCCCAAACTCGCCACTGGGCAAGAATATTTTAGATGGACTTCAACTATCACAAGGATAACTGAACTAGAATCACAATGTTTTAGATTGTTCTGGAAAGCAAGAAGCAGAACATCTTTTCTGACTTTCAATCCAGTGATCTATACCCTTGCTACTCAAAGTGTGGTCTATGTACCAGCAGCAGCAGCATCACCCGGAACTTGTTAGAAATAAATGCACGACCAACCAGAATCAGTATTTTAACAAGACCCCCAGGTGCATGCACCACTGAAATTAAAAAACACTAACCCACGCTGCCCCTCCCAAGCCTGGAGTTTCTTATTCTGGAACTGCGTTTCCCAGGCTCTCTCAGATGTTAAACAGGGGCAGCACCCAAGGAAACAGTTCTTCCAGCTCAAATCTGGAAAAGTCTCCACGCTACACTTGCAGTAGGAGACTCCTGGTAATGCCATTACCCTATTAATACTTAGCTCTGAAATACTTAGCAGTAGAGAAAACTTTAACCATTAAGTTTCTGTACGTATCTGAGCACAAAATGCCTTTTTAAAAAATGTATTAACATTCCCATGGCTCAGGCTTCAGCAGTACACCAAGAATGTCAATCTCATGGCTGGATTCTCAGTAACAAGCACACTAGATTAGTAAATGGTCAATATTGGGCTTGCTGCTCCCCTAACCGCAATAAATGAGAGTTAAGTTTCTAAATCACTGCCTCTTTAAATACAGCGAGGTTCCTCATCTGTGTAATTTAGCTGTAGTTCTGCCTAAAGACAAGAGGAATGCGCAAGATGACTTCTCAAGGGTCACCCTGCCAGGTAAGGCGGACCCCAGCGGCGGGAAACACAGACACACCAAACCCATATCCATGCCCCCATGCTTGAGTCCTCTATGTTTTCTGTTATCTTTGTTTGACACAAACTTCTCAACCATGTGTCCACAGGAAACCTGTGGCTCGGAATGGGTCCAGGGGTGCCTCGGACGCGCCCAGGAAAGGAGGGGGGACCTCTGCAGTTCCGGAGAAATTCGGAGGTTCAATCATTCTGACCGCTGGAGAACACCGCCAGGTTGAGCGCTGTGCTGGGTGGGACCAGTCCAGACCCAGACTGACGACCACCCCCCGCCGCGGCCCACCCTGACGTCCCCTGTCCCGCACACCGGGCTCCATGCTACCCCCAGACCAGCACCGAGCCCCTAGTCCCCCGCCGGGAACCTCACGAGCACGCGGGGGGCGGCGAATGAGACGGCTGCCAGGGCCGCCTCCCTCATACCTGTCGGGTCAGGGGCTTCGCGCCCGAGTCTGGCCCCACCGGCAAGCGACGCCCAAGACCTTGCCGGTCCCGCCCCGCCCCGCCCGTGTGGGCTGCCCGACGCGCCGTCCAACCCCTCTAGGCCCACCCCACACCCTCCCACCTCTGAGCCCCAGAGGCGCTCTGGGTTCAGGGAATACACTAGTTTTCCCCGGAAACAGGTCTGGTTTTAAAACTGTGCACTGAGCGCGGCCCAGGAGACATCAATCAGGCACAAAGCTGGACACCTGGAGTGAAATATGCGCGTGCGCGCTGTGCCTGGGAAGCCGATTAGGACCACAGGAGAGCGGCTCGTCGTGGCCAGCGCCCTCTGCCGGCGGGTAGGAGACCGCGCGGAGGGGTAGAGGTTTCATTTGCAGCAGGCAAGTTGCTTCAGGGTCACTGAGTTTTTGAGGGCTAAAAGCTCAGTAGTAATAAAAATCGTGGTAATCTCGATTACTACGTATTTCGTCAGTTAGCTTGAGGAAAAATTAAATTTTGGTGCTACTCAGTGTTGTCAACCGTATGGGCATATAGGCGTTCGCACGCCCTTAAGAATGTAAACGAAAAATAATGCAAATTTACAGAATGGCGTTTTGGAATTTTTTTATTTAAAAAGAGAAAACATTAAAAAGTACAAACCCTTTCACCCAATGCACCCACTTCCAGTAATGTATACAAAGAAAAAAAAAGACATAATAGAACAAATGTTCAAAGATATTTGTATAAGGATATTGGGAGAGCCAGGATTCCACACACAATGGATTCAAATTCTAATTGCAATTTCCTGGCAATCTGAGATCTGGGGTGGGTTGGTTGCTTAACCTCTCCGTGCCTCTGTTTCCTCACTTGCTTAATGAGAATGTTATGATAATATTTATTTTATTAGGTTGGTAGGAAGATTAAGTGCATCTATGTAAAGAACTTGAAATATGACTTGTAATTTTTTTTTATCTCAGTTAATCTCAGATTAAAAACAACCTGAAAAGTCCATACAGTGGATGGCGGGTGGAGGTGGGGGGCAAATGGTGAAGGATGAAATGGGCAAACTTTCCACTACTACTGCTTTGTTTACCATTTCATCTTCTAAATATTTCTAATTATTATGAATATTTAATGTATTTGCATAATCCAAAAAACAGAACAATATAAAAAGGTGCACTGAGAAACCTCCTTTCATCCCCTTGTTCCTGTCCACTTTTTCCCCCTTGCCCACTGCAGGTAACCCTTGTTATTAACTTGTTGCTTATCCTCTCAATGTTGTATGCAAATGCAAACAAATATGAATAATATATCATCTTATTCCTTCCATTTCTTATGCAAAATGTAGGATGCTATATACACTTGCACCTTAGTTTCTGTACTTAACAATGTATCCTGGAGATCTTTCTAAATCAGCAAATAGAGCTCTTCCTCATTCCTTTTATCAACTGCATAGTACTCTATTGTATGAATATACTTAATTTATTAACCAGCCTCTTCTAGAGGGATACTTTGTTTTCAATCTTTTGTTACACAAACAATGCAGCAGTGAATCACCTTGTACATATGGCATTCTATATGTGAGCAAGTATATTTGTAGGATACACTGGGTCAAATAATAATTGCATCTATAATTTTAGTAGAAATGGCCTCCATCCCCTTCAGTTAAAGAGAAATAGTATGAAAAATAAATTTAAAGGTTGTGAAATGCACTGCATACACATATTTTTATCATGGAAAACCATAGATAACATAAATAGTTTACCATTTCAACCATTTCTAAGTGTACAGTTCAGTGGCACTAAGTACATTTACATTATCCTGCAACCATCACCAACCACTACTCATCTCCAAAACTTTATCTTTTCATACTGAAACTGTGTACCCATTAAACACTAGCTCACTCTCCTCCCTAGGAGGGCTACTTACCCTAGCCCTTGGTAACAAGCATTCTACGTTCTGTCTCTGTGACTTTGACTATTCTAAATACCTGGTATAAGTAAAATCATACAATATTTGTCCTTCTGTGTCGCTCTTATGTCTTTCAGGGTCATTCATGTTGTGGCAGGTGTCAGCATTTCCTTCCTTTTTAAAGCTGAATAATATTACATTTAATGTATATACCACATTTTGTTTTTTTATTCACCCATCAGTGTACATTTGGGTTGTTTCTAACTTTTGGCCACTGTAGATATGCACATATTTGTAAACATAAATACATAGCCCACTCATCCCATCCCCAAGATTGCTATCCAAAGCAACTTTTACTTTTTTTTAATTTATTGACTTTTTGAGAGAGAAACATTGATTTGTTGTTCCACTTATTTATGCATTCATTGGTTGCTTCTTGTATGTGCCCCAACTAGAGATCAAACCTGCAACCTTGGCCTATCAGGATGACGCTCTAGCTAGTTGACCTAGCTAACCCAGCCAGGGCCTACCTAAAGCAACTTTTAATGCCAATTTTTTGTTTGCTGTTCCAGAGTCAGTCTCTGAAAACTTAAGCAACTTAGATGCAAACAGAGCTTGCTACATAAACTTCCTGCACTTATGTCCACTGGACAATGTATCTTGGAAGTTATTCATATTAGTACATATTGATCTACCTTGACATTTTTTTAAGCATATTTTTTTTTTAAAATTGAGCTGGAGTCATTCTTCTGAGTGCCTTTAATGACCTTAACAGATGTGCTGAGTTTTCATGTGAAGCAGCCAGGCCTCAGGTGGAATGGGGGTGGGAGAACAGGAAAGACCCAAATGCTTCTCAGCATCATGAGCAGGCGTTCCAATGAGTTTAAAGGACAAGATGTGCTAATAGGGACAGTATTGTTTCTTTTACAATGGATCAGGCTGGTGGTCTTCAAGGGAAATTAATATTGTCTTTGCCCTATGTGTCTTTTCATAGGTGCCAACCTGAGGCTCCCTCTGATGGGGGAGCCTGGACAGGACCCCTAGGACTCCGGAACTCCGGTTTGCATGCCTGGAGCCCATCTCCCGAACTGTGATGCTGAACAGAGAACATCTGTTCATCTGGGTGAAATCCTTGCAGAACATTGGAAAGAACCAAGAGGGAAAACCTCCCCTTAAAGAGAGGAATGCTGTTTCCCAGAGGAAGAAGGTGGTATTCAGGCTGAGGGACTTGGAGGGGACTTGGATGAAGGCAAAGAGCAAATCAAAGGTGTCAAAGCCCGGTACAGGGGGAGAACAGGTGTGGGGGAGAGAAGCATTTAGCTGAGCTATATCAGCACTCTCCAATGGAAATAAAAATGTAAATTTTGAAATTGTCTTTAACTGAGGTATAGGCTAATACATTTTAAAATATTTTTTGGAGAAAATTATTAAAATTAAATTTCACATAAACCAGTCATGCTTATAATCTTAAATTTTTTAGCAACCATAATCTTAAAAACAAGTGATATTAATTTTAACAAGATATCCAAAATATTGTTTCAACATATAATAAATATAAAAATATTAACAAGATATTTTACATTCTTTTTTTGGGCAAAGACTTTGAAATCCAGTGTGTATTTTGCAATTATAGCACATCTATATTCAGATGGTAAGTTTTCACTGGAAATACTTGATCTGGTTTAGATTTCATAAAACTTACAGTTGAAAAATAAGTTCAAGTATGTAATTTGCTTCAAATACATTTAGAAGTTTTCCAATAACTGGATTGATTATGCATTTTTAAACTTATTTAAAATTAAGTGAAATTTAAAGTTCAGTTCCTCAGTCACATTAGCTACATTTCAAGTACTCAGTAGCCACATTGGCCAGTGGCTGTTGTATTGAACAGTCTAGAGATAGAATTTCCCTTCTTCCCTCTGCTTTGTCATACTTTTATTAGAGGGTCTGGCTTCAGGAAATAATCTAATGTATGTCCTTTATTGCCTGACTTTGTCACCACACACTGGCAGAGTGCAGAGAGACAAGGTGACCCAGGGAGCGACAGATGGGCTGTTTCCCATTTCTTTCCGGAATGGAGGCAGGGACAGTGTGAGGATGGTCCCTTGGGGACCTGGAAGGCTGTGTAATAAGAGTCCACAATGTGGGTAAGCCAGAATAACCGTAAAATGTTATTCTTTCTTTGGGGGCTTCGAACCATGTGTATGTCCTGCTGTAAAAATCACGGGAAACCCCATATTTACATAGAGACATTTTTTTAAATTATATTTTATTGATTATGCTATTACAGTTGTCCCATTTTCCCCCCTTCATTACCCTCCACCCTGCACACCCCTCCCACCCACATTCCCCCCTTTAGTTCATGCCCATGTGTCATAAGTTCTTTAGCTTCTACATTTCCCACACTACTCTTGCCCTCCCCCTGTCTATTTTCTACCTACCATCTGTGCTACTTGTTCTATGTACCTTGTCCCCCTCTCTCCTCTTCCCACTCCCCTATTGCTAACCCTCCATGTGATCTCCATTTCTGTGTTTCTGCTCCTGTTGTAGTGGTTTGCTTAGTTGGCTTTTGTTTTAGGTCTGGTTGTTAATACCTGTGAGTTTGCTG
>PVKU01010276.1:0-53652 GCA_004027475.1 Anoura caudifer
TGAGGCTTAACCCCAACTACAGCATGTAATCCGCTGGGCGGGTGCTGGCCACACAAAGAAAAATTCACCTCAGCAGGATTTGGTTCCTTTGGAGAGGATATCCTTTTGGATATGCCACTTTTGAAGTTTTTTGGATCCTGCTCTGATGTTGTCTGAAGCTGGCTACTGGGTATGCTGGTTCAGGGTCTCTTGGGAGAGACTCTGGTATAGTCCAAAGTCCAATGCTGCCTGTGACTGGCCCTGGGGAAACTGTTGGAACTGCAAGTGACCCATAGTTTGTGGCTATCTCTGCTTAGCCCGGATGTGCATGGGAGGGAACAAGCTGTTTAACAAGGTTGGCTTTTACCAGCACAAGGCCGAGGAACATGGTCCCAAAAGTCCCAAAGCATCTCAAAATCTACCTCTGCCTGCCTCTGCCTGCCAGCTGCCTATTAGTCTCAGCCAGAAAGAGCCTCTGGTTGTACCCCAGTTGCATGAGGTAGGCTCTTGATGAATCAGCAGGTAGGGGTGTGTGGTGTTCACAGATTGATATAGGTTCAAACTCAGTGCCAATGTCAGGTCTGATGACCCTCAGAAAATGTCCTTGGGTATACCAAGTTTAACTGCCACCTATTGGCTGCTCACACACCTTTGTGTTGAGGCAGGGTCTCAGGGAGTCACCAGGGTGAGGCCAGGAGAGTTTATCAGGCCAAAACAGACCAAGATGTGGCCATGTGAAGGAAACACGCTGCTCCAATCAGGGACGCAAGGGAAAAATGGCCCCTGTCCTAGAGCCAAACAACTCAGTCTGTTTCAGATTCTGCTGGAAAGAGACAAAAGTCTTTAGCAGGGTGGGGTTTCTGGGAGTTGGGTGGTTGGGGCTAGTGAATGACCCAGTAGGGGGAGTTGCTGGTCAGGCTCTGGGGAGGTAGGGGGTGTGGCCCCTACCCCAGGGCCACACAACTCAGTCTGTCCCAGATTTTCCCCCAACCTCAGCAACCTCAGCAAGGTGGAGCCAGTAGAAGTCGAGCAAGTGGGGCTTTCAGAGCCCAGAGGGTGGATCTCTTACAAGCTGAAGGAGTGCTTTTAGTAACTCTTGTGAGGGGGAAACACCAGTCAGGTTCACAGGAGAGTGGGGGGAATGGCCCTACTGCAAAGCCACTCAACTCAGTCACTGATACCCCCTGAGTGTGTCCAGATCTCTACACCATGACCACAGCAACTGACTCCTCAGCAGGGCATAAACTGCACAGAGTGGGGCACACAGGAGCCCAGAGGGTGGGGCTATTGTTCTCCCCCTGGCTGATGCCAGAACCAGGAGGGTGTTCAACCCAAGAAAGAGGATGTCTGTGGTATGGGAGAATGACTCAGCACAGAGGTCCTGGTGGCTGTTTCCCCAGAGCCACAAATCCCTGTTTCTCCTCATGCAACTCTAGTGCCCTCTGGCCTCCCTCTGCCACAGCCTGCTGTGAGTGGCTGTGAATGAACTTTTGTGTGTTGGCCCTTTAAGAGGGCACTGTGTCTCTAGCAGACTGTCATCTCTCCAGTGAACTCTTGTCTCCCTCCCACAGACAGAAACTCTGCTGCTTTTCACAGCCAGATGTTATGTGGGTGCCCTTTCCTGACTCTGGTGCTCTGGGCTGCAGAGACTAGCTTGGCGTCTAGACCCCACATTTTTAGGGGGACCTACCCTGTAGCTGAGATATCCCTCTGGAACCTCAGCTGCCACCATAGGAGTGGAGCAGCTCTTTCAACCAGTCTTAATGTGACTTCTGTAAATCTTTGGTTGTAGGTCTTCTCTTCAGCTAGTCAGCAGTTTGTTATTCACGATGATTGTTCTATAATTTAGCGGTAATTCCAGTTCAGTCCTGGGAGTGGGCAAGTGTAGCCTCCATCTACCTGCCATCATCTTGGATCAAAAGAGAATTTTATTATAGCTTTAGATTTGGAGGAAATATAACACATTGACAGGTAAATAAACCCTAGGAGTGGGTGAGGTTGTCCTCACAGAGCATGAAGAGAGAGAAGAATAAGAGGACACAACTATGGGGCCACCATTTAAATGACCAGTGGAGAAAGGAGAATCTTCAGAGTGGATTTAAAAAGAATTATAAAGGAGTAAAGAGAATCAAGAAGAGAAGAAAGCCTTAGAAGCCAAGTTCCGTGGTAAGTAGGCCAAGTAAGATTAGGGCTCATTTCATTCATTCAATTTGGCACCAGAAAGTCAGTGGCGACTTCCAGGGATACTTCTGTGATGGGTTAAGGAGGTGAAGACAGAGAGTGTTGTAATTTAAAGGCAAATTGGGGTATAGTTATTTTGGTTTTATACTTTTAAAACAGTTTTTATTTTAAAATGGGAGTCATTTGCTTAGTTTTTAAGATCAAGGGATGAAACCAGTACAAATAGAGTAGTTACAAGTAATGAAAAAAGGAGAGGCAACAATTAGGGCAAAACCCCAGAGAAAGCAAGAGGATATAATTCACTGAATAAATGAAGACATGAGTCATCAGAAAAAGGAGACACCTTTTCCCCTCATTCAGGGAGGAAGATGGGAAGAGATTTATCAATGAAGCAGTTTCAGAGATTCAGAGTAAAGTTTTTCTAAGCTTTGGGTTGCTTTTAAAGAAATTAAAATATTAATCATTACTCTCTCATAAGGAAGGCTGATATAGTTATGATTATTATTTTTATAGAAATGGCTCATTTTACAGAATGAGCCCTGGCTAATATGGCTCAGTTTGCTGGAACATTGTTCAATACACCAAAAGGTTATGGGTTTGATTCCTAGTCAGGGCACATGCATAGGCTGCAGGTTCGGTCTCTGGTCAAGACATGTACAAGAGGCAACCAGCTGATATTTATATCTTGTATCAATGTTTCTCTTACTCTTTCTCCTTCCCTTCCCCTCTCTCTAAAGTCAATAAGCATGTCCTCAGGTGAGGATAAAAATAAAGGGATGGCCGTGGGAATTTAATGAGATAATGCAAATAAAGTGCTTAGCACCAATAGCTAGGACTATTGTTATAATTAGGCACCCGTTTTCTTCCCTTCTTCTCTTCCTGACCTGCCATCTCATTACCACCACCATTCACACCCCTGCGAACACCATGACCACTTTCCTAGGATTTATCACACATGTCCTACAAAGAGGAGCTCAGGTTAAACATGAAGAAATCTCCAGCCATTCTATTCCATGGTTATATCGCACTTTTAATGTAATGAGGTCCAATTTTACACAAGTTAACACATTTTTAAATATATACAATAAAGAATTTAGTCAGAATAGGCTACTTTATACTGAGGCAATAAATAACCCTAAAATCTCAATAGCTCACTACAATGAACAATTTGTTTTTTAGTTTACACGGAGGCTCCTGGGGGTGCCAAGAACAGCTGTCCTCCATGCTCCGTGCTCCAGGATCAGGGTGTCTGCCTCTTCACCATTGTTACGGTTTTTGATGCACAGGTATGGCAGCAGGGAGGAGACATAAATTTCTGTTATTTATAAGCCATCCAATCTGTGGTATTTTGTTCCAGCAGCCTGAGTGGGCTCAGACACCCGTGAAAGCTCCTCCATGCCTGCTACAGCAGGAAAAGAAGGGAAATGGAGAGCTGTGCTTTGGCTCTTAATGCTTCTGCCAATGTGCGGCACCATCCCTTCCATTCATACCAGTGCGGCCAAAGTGAGTCACCATCTACCTAAAGTTCAAGGAATTGAGAAATGCAATTTTCCCAAGTACTCAGAAGAGGGAGGAGCCAGAAATGTTGGTGAATGGCAATAATACCTACTACAAGGACACTGAACTAGAGAGACTTTAAGATCCTTCAAGATCTGTTATTCCTATTATTTCATGTGTGATTTCCTTTTCAGTAAGGTTGCAAAATCCTTGAAGAAAAGGGATTATGTCAAATACATCTGATTTTTGTCTCATAACGCATAGCTGAGGGTTAGGCACATGGTAGACACAATTAATTGAATGACTTATGTTATTAGGATTCAAGGACAAAATGGATTATTAGTCAAATTGCATCTAACGTGAATCCACTATGTCCAAGAGGTGTATATTAGTTTTTTGGGAGTTGTTTTTAGTTTTTTGTTTTTTTTTTTTGAGAGAAAATAAGAGATGTAGTCCTTATTCTTAAAAAAAAAGTTTATCTTCTAATTGGGTACTAAATTAGAAACAGTTTTGGAAACTACTAATTTACATATACTTATGGACGAAATAACTTGGTGCCCTTGAAGTTGGTAGGAAATGATGCATTGGTGGCTTGGATACTTGTTTTTCTAGGCCACTGACCTTTTACTTGTTATACAAATGTGGGCTCTGTCAGAGTACTGTGACTTCTTTGGGATACAGTTTTAGGTTTCCTAACCGTTAAATGCAATTTGCTACCTCGGATTTGCCTTGGCTGGGAAGTTAAGGCAGAGGATGAGTTCATTAACCAAGTCAGCTGCTAAGGGCAGTGGCAAGTCCAGAGAAGGCTACATTTTAGGAGGCTGAGAAATCAAAATTGCCCCTTCATTCTCTCTTGTCATTTAAGAAGGCTGGGCAGGGGGTGTGCAGTGGAATTCCCAGTGAAGTTTCCAAACTTAACAAGTGTAACTAAGATCTTTTGTTTGTAAAATGACAACTGAAGAGAAATAAACTTTAAAATCATCTTGAGAAGCTGTGTGAATGGACAGATATATGTGATTTTATGCGTGGCAGTGAAAGGTGAAGCTAGTAGGGAAAAACAGATATACTCTCTACCAGGACAATCACCTGTTGGGTCTGTTGGGGACTCTGAGAGTCATGGTTAAAAGAGGTGCAGCAGGTCCAAAGGCCCCTGTCTTAATGGCAGCTGGGGCTGGAGGGGACCTTGCTCTACCTTGTACCAAATCATGGCACATCCATCATGAAACACTTTGTACAACTTGGTGCCTCTTCTGCAGAAAGAAACAGTGGTGGGGAAATCTCAATGAGAAGCCTGACAAAGAGAATCCAGACTGCTCAGTGAGCCAAAATGCCAGGGAAGATATGACCTAAATCTGAAAAGCATGACAGGGGACAATGAGAGGATTTCCCTTAACACTTGTAACACCTGCATTAATGATAAAAACTCAAGAAAATTGGCTGTTTGTAACCTGTTTACTCATCTCAATCACCCTTAGGTTGTAAGGTTGTGTAGACAGAAGAAGATCTTAATTTTGCATCATCTGTGTACATATAGCCCAGCGCCTGGCACATAGTAGGTGCTTACTAAATATCTGTAGAATGAATGAATGAATAAATGAACTAATAAACAACCTTACTCCAAGTTATATGCTAAAGTGGGAAAAGCAATGAATAGGAAGGCCCGGTTTCGATGTGAGCTCTGCTGCAAAGCAACCAGTGACCTTTCATAAGTCTCTGAACCTCTTGGGGCTTCAGTTCCCTCATCCCAGAGGAGGAGAGGCAGGGCTGGATGATTTCTGATATGCCTCTGGGCCCTGTTATCAGTGGTACCCGCATGGACAATTGCTTAGTCAGGAAACACAGGATTTTTATGGGAAAGCTGACATCAAAGACAAACCATGACCTACTACCTAAAGTTTTTTTGTCCCTTTTGAGGCAGAATGGGATTAACTGGATGATCCATTGTCTGAGCCAGGATGGTCATTCTTTTCAGTCCATGTTTGCTGTCTGAACCCAGAGAACCGAGTTTCATCCAATATTTGGATCTGCAGTAAGTAGGCCAATGCTTTTGATGAAGAAATGTATGTTTATTTTTTTTATTTTTTCTTTTATGTATTTATTTTTTTATTTTATTGGGGTAACATTAGTTAATAAAATTATATAGGCTTCAGGTGTACAATTCTATATCATCTGTATACTGTATTGCATGTTCATCACCCCAAGTCATGTCTCCTTCCATCACCATTTATTATCCTTATATCCTCTTCTACCTCCCTGAACCCTTATCTTTATTTTTTAAATTGGAGTTAATTATATTATTGTACTCTTATGTTTTCTTTACTTAAATATGAAAAATAAGGGGACTGTTTCTTTTAATTTTCTTCACCCACATATTGCAAAAACAAACAAATCCCCAAACCTGGGTAGAAAATAATCCAGCTTAATCTTTCTTCCTCTGAGCCTGTGATAATAAACCACATGAAATAAGAATCATCTGAGATGTGATATATATTTAAATGTAGATTCCTGGGTACAGGTCCATACTGAGTGACATAGAAGAGCATCTTCCATTATTTGAGAACCTTTCTCTTTGGGCAAGAAGTGAGAAAGGAATAGCAATGTTAGGCAGTATGGTGATGATTATAAGTTGACATTGTATCAGTGCAGAACGATGCAAGTTATAATGGAGACATCACAAGACAGCATCAAAGTGCAACACCCAGGCCCCTCTCCAGGCCTCTGCGCATCACAGTTCACTCCATCCTGAGCCAGTTGCAAGCACTCTGATATGGCGTATAGAAATAGAGGTGTGACTGAGCTGCCAGGAATTTACCATCAGTGAGCAAAGACCAGCAGCAGAAACTGATTGTTAGCGGGCATAGAACAATATTTATATAGCTCAGAGTTGTTCATGGGAAAAGGGATCTCTTTTTTATCTCCCTGATGTGGGAGAAGGCATTCCATAGCCAAGGGCACCTGGAGCCAACTGGAAATTGTTGCCCTTGCTGGCATTTTGAAATAGGCAGGATAGGGGAATGGGGAGGAGGAGAGCCTATCTTTATCATACCGAGGATGGCAGCAGTGCCCTTCCTTTCCCCACCCCTTCTCAGAGTGCTGATATTCTCCCCAGGGGTCACCTGGAGGGTGAGAACATTCGCTTTATTCATATAATTCTCTTGAAGTTTATTTGATTTTACATACACACCTTATCAAGGGTCTGGGACCGGGTATGTTCTGGCTTCATCTTCAACGTCAGTAGAATATGTTTCTGTCCTCTCCTTATTCATCTTCATATCATCTTCTGTATGGGTAGATTTAATTCCCAGTTTTTAGAAAAGGCAATCTGGTTCAAGGAATATTAGTGCAGGAAATTTTATGTGAAAGGCAGTCTTTTAGGCACTGAAGGGGACATAAAAAGTGACAAGACTCTGGACTGGGAACACACAATTTGGCATGAAGTCACTTGCAGAAACAACTATAATCAAGGTAGATGCAAACAAGTGGTTAGAAGAGAGTAATTTCAACTGAGAGAATCTAGAAAGACTTTTGGAGTTGATTCTGAAGAACATAATTGGAACTGCTCATGCCGTATAGTAACAGTGAGACAGTGGACTCTAGAGGCACTGACGAGGCTGGATACCTGGAATTTAAGGACAAGCTCACAAAATATACCCACTTAAACTGAAACAAAGAAAATGAACAAAATCAAACAAAAAAAGGTTCCTTATTTTTAGAATATCCATGATCTGGGTTGGTGTACATAGGGTGTCTCTTAAATTCTATCTGGATTAGAATGCTTCTCAAATCAACTTTTTCCCCCCATTGTTTTTGGAGAGAGAGGAAGAAAAAAGAGAAACACCAATGCAAGGGAGAAGCATCAATGGATTGCCTCTAATAAGTGCCCAGACTGGGGATCATACAGTGGGGGATCACACGTACCCAGACCAAAAAATGCACACATCAGAACAGGCATCATATACATGCACACCAGAGACCAAACTACAACCTAGGTATGTGCCCGGACCGGGAATCAAACTTGCCACCTTTCGGTTACCAGATGACGGTCTAACCAACTGAGCCACACTGACCAGGGTACTTCCAATCAACTTTAAAATCCATGGCATCTTCGTAATCTCATTAAATTGACTAAAGAATAAAGAGGGTGAATTACCTTCTGTAAATGTTAACTCTGGTGTCACAGCAGGAATGTGGGATCTGCATGGAATCCAGAAGAATTACAGGAGGCTGAAGGCTTTTCAGGTTTCCTTTTAGGCAGTTATCCAAGAAATGTTGCTAAAAATAATTTATGTATCTTGCTTAGCTCAACAAAAATAATTCTTAAGAACTCCTAAGTCTCTTTATTCTAATTGTAGGTTCAATTACATTTATGTTTTGCTTTTACTTTCCTCAATTTCATAAGTAGCTATGATGAAATTGTGTGTGTGTGTCTTTGTTCTAAGATATCAAGGTATGTGATATGTAATATGCACAGATATTATATTCAGGTATTATATATAGATTTGTCTGGATATTTCTCATGTACAAATAAAAAAAAAAAAAACAAACCAAAATCACCTATGAAGAGGTCCTGAGCTACCTTAGCAGGGAAGCACTAGTATACTGTATTACATTTTCAGCTAACTGATACATGGTTGTCCAGTGAAGGAAAAAGCTATATTTTTATGTATTTTTGTGTCTGTTCACAAAATTGGTACAGCTCAATTTCTTGTATCACATTCGTTCTATCACACAATGGAGTTTTCTCTTTTTCTAACTTTTGGACAGAAAATTCCCTAAAGAACATGAAATTGCCAACAGTTATACATATTGACGCATCAAGAAGGAGTTTGACTGAAACTCATGAGAGGAAGAAATTCAGAATTAAGGTTAAAATGCATTACTTAACTCACCCAAGGTGCCCTGCGGGGATCTTGGAGCAGTGGGTGGTCTGTCGTTCCATTTGCGCAGAAACTGTAGGCTGAGAGAGCAGACACAGAGGAGGAGATTTAGGCTTCATTTTGACTTGTTCATCTGAGCTAGTGCAGTGCTTCAGGTCAATGTTATGTGTTCAAAGGGCCTGCCCTCGTTTCCTCCCTCCTCCCTCCCTCCCTCCCTCCCTCCCTTCCTTCCTTCCTTTTCATAGCTTAACAAGCTTTTGATGCTGCTCCTGGAAAAACTAACAGTTGCCTTGGGGACTTGAACAACACCCTGTGTATGCCGCATAAATTTCTTTTAGCTGCAGGTAAACCAAAAGTTATGTTAAGTGAGAAAGAAAAGGTAACAGCTGCTGAATTCTTTTGCTAGCCCGAAGAGACTTCATACTGCTTGTTACAAGCTGATTGGCAAATTCTTAACCTTCTCTGACCTGTAAAGATAAGAAGGAAAAATCCTAGGCCTTTTTTTCAGAGGTATCATTCCTTTCATAGTTAAAAAAAAGTCGGAGATGATTTCATTTTTTTTTTCCTGTTATTTGTCAAGGAGAATGGTCTGGTAGTAGAAGAATAAATTGAAAGGAACTCAGGTAGAAAAGGCCTGAGTGCTGGGAATGTAATTTTACAAGACTCGTTTCCTTTGCTCTGTGTTTTTCTCCTTGAAGGAGATAACTCGATTTTATACTTTACTGTCTTATTAACAGAATGCATTTTGGAACCCTGCCACTGCTAACAGTATCAGAAGGATTTAAGGCTGCTGAAATACACTTGAAGATTTAATTCTGCTGACTTCAGCTTGGATCTGGAGTAAAATCTAACCATAGATTAAGTGTTTAGCACTGTATATTGCAATCGGTGCTCCTGGTCATAAATACTCATGTCTGTTTCTGTTTCAGACAGCTCTCCACGGGTTTCCCCCTCAGTAGAGCACACAGCGCTTGCTTCCCGAATGAGGTTATTCTCTATAAGGCTACCCCTTGTATAACTCTTTTTATAGACTCGAGCCTCTGCTCTGTTGTGCAATTCATTACAAACTCCCTCATGCACTCTGAGATAACAAACACCGGTTACTAAGAAGAGCCTTCTAGAGAGGGAAGCCTGTATTTCCTCCCAGACCATATTTAATCTCATAGCAGCACTGACTAATAAAAGCAAAAGATCAATACAAAGCCGTATTGCTAGGATGAAAATTTACTAACATAGTCATTCATATCACAGGAACATCTGGTTAAAGCTTCAGGGCTCCCTTACTTTCTTAGTTATGATTTTATGAGTCTCTCCAGACTCCTTTTTAGGATTTTAGCAGGCATTTATAGCAGGCTGGACATTTTAATCTTTTTAATGTGGTTATCTGATCTCCGCTTGGCTTTCTCACACTGACTGGTCATCTTCTCCACTTCTCGCTTATTGCCCTTGAATCAAGTTATGATAAGCTCACACTGTAATAGCCCCTAGTCCTAAACGGGTCTAACTTCATGTAAGTGGCCTCCTGAGCTGCTATTTATGGTCATTTCTGTGAGGCACTGTCTTTAAAACCTTGGCATTTAGTGCCTTCTTCCTATCCCCATGACTTGGAATACATAAGGACCTTTATAAATCATATAGCCAGGCCCGTAGATATACACTTTGCTATAAGAGATTTCTGAGGCCTGAGGGGCAGGCTGAGGAGTTTGGGTTTATGGCCCTGAACCAGACAGACACGCATGGGGTTGACTGAATGACTTGGTACCTGTGAGAGCCCAGCATGACTTTCTCACATGGCCCTCAATACAGTGGCTTTGTGTGGAATTTGTTGGTGGTTAAATTTGCTTGTTTTGTATGAATCAGATTTGGTCCCTTCCGAAGACACATTAACTTAAAAGCGGTGGGGAGATGGAATACTAAAATCCACAGGATAATTCAACAAAGTGACCTAAGCATAGAAACTAAACGTAAGTGTACTGTTGCATCTAATGTTTCAACAAACCTGAACACCATGATCCTGGAAGGAAGAAAGAGTGATACCTACCATGTGCAGGTCCCTTAACACATATTGGCATATTTAATTTTATAATTACCTGAGATAGGTAGTATCTAAACTAGGACCTGTTTGAACACTGACTACAAAGTAGCAAGTGGTCTAAGAGATTAATACAATTATTATTTCACTGGTTCCTCATAACAACGCCCTGACTTAGGTATTATTCTTATCCTCATTTGGCAAGTGAGGGAGTTGAGGCTTAAATTAAGTGACATGTATGAGTCAAATAGCCAGCAAGTGGCAGCATGAGGATTCAAATCCAGCACATCTAACTGCCTTTCCACACGATGAACACCATACCACAGTGACTAAAGAGATTCATAAATGTGTACCAATTATTCACCAAAAATCTTACAAAATTCCTTTGCTATTTTTCCATAATGCCACATCATTACTTTTGTTGAAATGAAGCACACCAGACTCCTTTCAGGAGATTGGAGTTATCACATACTTTCAGATAAAAGCAGCAATGCATTAATTCACTTAGTAATGCATTTTTTAGAGGAAGAAATTGAAATACAGTTTTAACTTGATTACTTTGCTTTTTTTACCTGGGCAAACCAAAGTAGTCAGACACATGTTCTCTCTCTCTCTCTCTCACTGTCTCTCTGTCTCTCTGTCTCTCTGTCTCTCTGTCTCTCTGTCTCTCTCCCTCTCTGTCTTCCTTTGACAATGTCTTGGACAAACTGCAAACAAATGACTGCCCCTCCACGTGCCCCCCCCCATCACCTCAGGTCAAATAAGATGGAGAGAATACTAACTGCATATTGGGTAGCTTGTCACGCATCCGTTCTCAAAATTGGCTGCCTGGCACAGAAGATGATTTAAATAAAAACTGAGGTCATTTTCAAAACTGAAACCTAAGCTGTTCAGCACTATGAGCCAAGAGCTGTTTGTCTTGGACCCCCAACACTTTCTTGGCGCCCATTAGCAGCTCAACTGTTCTTCGGTCACATTAATTAGCTCTATTGTTCTAGATGAGGAGGATGGTGGAGGCCACAGGGCTCTGGCAGGCCAGCCAGTAAGCTCACCTCAACTCTCAGAGACATTTCCCAGTTACATTCTGAGCAATATTACGGGTCAGAAACACCCAGGGACTGGTTGCCTACACAGAGCAGTTCCGCTCCCTGCCTACCCATGAGATGACCCAGCAACCTGCTGTGGCACAGAAAGTTTTAAGGACGAAGAGGGGACAGAAAACAGAAGAGAAGCAAGAGATAGAGCTTCTGGACAAAAAGGTAAGAGCAGCCAGTGAAGGAAGAGCATGTGAGAATGAGCTCCTGAGCTCTAACCCTCGCCCATCCCCCGTCATCACTGCCCAGGCTGTTGGGTGATGACACATTCCCCTTGGAATGGTGCCCATCTCTCCAACAGCTGTGCCCAGAAGGCTATCAGATCCAGGTCCTGGCAGCTGGTGAGCCTCCGCTCAGCCAGCTCCTGCCTTGAGGAACCTTCAGTACCCAAGAGAGGAATGCAAGGATAGAGTTTCTGAGTGCTAGAACTTGACCACAGCTTCCAAAGACTGACTCACAAGCACCCACATATCAGACAGGAGGATATGCTTTACACCTAACAAACACGTTGCCCCATTCCTTTTGAGTTTGAAGAAAAAACAGCTGTGAGTTCTTCTCTGAGGTGCTTTCTCTCAGCAGTGGAAGTGCTCCCGTTCCTTCCTTCCTGAGAGCCACACTAAGGGTTTCTGTCAACATTATAAAGTAGATCAGATTCAAAAGAGTGACTGGAATGTTCTTTGTAATTGCTTTTCTTCCAGGGGTAGAGGTGGGGGTTATGGTGGGTAGGAAGAACAGGATAAATGGCTTCCAGAGGGCTACACCATCCACCCTGTTACATCAGATTTTGCTTTTAGCAATGGGAGCAAGGTGTGATAGAGCCTGGTAATAATGAGACAGTCATTCTAGAGTTTCAAGTGGTTTTCTTGTGATTTCCTTCATTAGAAGTGGCTTGGAGCCCAGGTCTGCAGTCGCACAGCCCTGAGCTTTAATTTTAGCTACAACATTTAACATCAAGAATATTCTTGGGCAAATAAAATAAATTCTCTTAGCCCAAACTGACTCACCTGTTAAATGGGACTAAAAAAGCCAACCTCACAGCCCAGTCTTGTAAAGACTAAATCAGATGATGTAGGTAAAGTTTCTAGCACAGAGTGGAAACTCCTTCAGTGAGGTTTTTCATAATTAATAAGATTAACATGTTGCACTCACAATACTGATGCATATGCGAATTTCCCATCTCTGGCTTCTTAGAGGGAAGCTCCTGCTACGGCATCTCTCCAGAGTGTTACATACAAAAAGCCCCCTGTTCTGAGAATTGCTGAAGTGCTTCTTTCCCTTTCCCAGACCCTGCTCTGCAGTACCCTGTCAAAACATCTGGCCCCTTTTGTCCTGCGCTATTAAAGCCAGTCCCCATCACGAGGTACTTCCTGTTGACCTAAATGTTTCTTTTTTTTTTTTTTTTATTATTCACCTTAACACTTCAAGATGCTTAGAGCTGAAAGGGTAAGAACAAAGATGAAGCTTGGGCTTTTCTTCTCCAGCAGCTAATTTGATTGCAACAGCACTTTAAAAAAAAGCCTAAAAATGTTTAAAAACTAAGAACGAAGAAAGCATTGATTATTTTTTAAAAATTCCTTTCCCTGGCTGAAGATTAAGACTGCAATAAAAGAAGGTTGGTATCTGGCAAAATATTCTCAGTGGACTAATGTGGCCATTCTTTTTATCTGGAATATTCTCCCAACCAAGTGCATACAGCATTGTCATACAGACTCTGGTTTGTGTTCTTGCCTGGAGAAGAGAGGTTTGTCAGGAATGCAGGGTCCTAGAGGGAGTGTGTATTGCTTCTTTCCTGCAGCCAACCTGAGTGGTTTCTCCAAGATAAATTGCTTGAAGTAAAACTCTCAGTAAAGAGTATGTCTGAATGGGGAACCTAAGAAGTAAACTTCACGAGGTTTTTTTTTTTTTTTTTTTTATCTACATCGACTATCCTTTGCTGTGGATTAGACCACTGCCTATTACAAATTCAAATCCTATCTATATATTGTTCATGGTTCCTTTGTGTCATCAGGAAATTAAAGTTTGCAGCTGGCCCCTTCATCTTGGCTAATCATGCGGACATAAAGTCCTTAAAGGCCCTTGGAGTGGCCCCTGCAGGGGCCCCACTCAACACTTCTCTTTGGCAGGACATTGTTCTTCAGCTGTGTTTTCATCCTCTGCCCCCCTTGGGTATTAGGCTCCTGCTGCTTTGAGCCCAGCATCAGACTGTCATGCATCATTTTATCATAGGCAGTCCAACACCCACAGGAAGCCATGTCCTCATGCTGAGCCCGGCAACCAGTTGGAACTGTTTTCTGGAGAGCCAGGACCTTCTCCAACTTCCTGGAATGGCAGTCACGTTCTGAAGATGGACAAGGGGAGCCGGGGTGGAATAGAGCGGGGTCCTTACTTCCTTAGCCTGGTGAGAGCTGTTTCAAGGCAGACTTGCTTAGAGCTGAAAGACAGTAATTATTTGGACCTTTTAGGGAAAGCCGGGGCTACAGCAGGGCAGCTGCCAATTTGCCAGCTCCTTGCAAATTGATATGACACACTCTGAAACCCTAAGTCTCCTCTCAGGGACCTTTTAATATCCGGCCGAGTTTACACCTGGTTTCTGAGATTCCTTGAATTAATTGAATTCTCATTAGAATACTTCCTGCCTTTCCCTTCCGCCCTTCACTGTGCATGAGTTAAAGTTCACAGTGGAGTGACTGGGCTTACCAACTCAGCATACCTGGGGGCTTCGATTTCCTTTCCACACCCTGTGTGCTCTCCCTCCTCCCTGTGGGAGCCCAGCTCTGCCGTTCGTAGAGAGGAATCCAGAAACCTTCCACCCACCTTTCTTCCAGAAGTTACATTTATTCCATCATTGCAAGCATTTTATTATTTGTGTTGTCCTACACATTATGTTCAGTCTAAGGTTCTTTACTTTCTTTTGCATATTTTGAAACACATTTTTTTCTTTTCCAATGACTCTATTTCCTTTTGTCATCTCACTGGTTTTAAATACTCTGTTACCTTTAATATATTGGAAATTGTGGGTATATTTGTGTGGCCCATGATCATAAACATTCATTGTCCAGGAGGCCAGAAAATTCTATGCTCTTAAAAGTTTGTGCCACACGTGTGCATTACACCCATGTACTGTGCACTTGTAACCATATCTACCATGCATCCATTTTAAGATACAGTCTTGCCTTTATGTTTACCATCTGGGACAGTTCAGTGATGTAAACCATTTTGTATATCTCCCACAACGTTGTGACTATTTTGTTATGTTGAAGCTAATTCATCCTTCTTAAAGAGATCTCATTTCACTTCTGATTTGCCTTGGGATTGTATCACATTTACACCAGACATAGTCTCATGGTGACATCACCCTGGTTAGAAAATAGAAGGAGGAATGTTTATGGCAGAGAAATGCTTCACCATATAATCATCAGATTTCTAAGGCGCACAAGTCTGGGGAGGGAATCTTCAAAGGTGGACATTAAGATTTCTATTTCACTTGGTAAAAATGCACCCATTTTCCAACATTCAACTCATTTTACTTCTTCTCTACTTTTTGTAACATCCCTCTCTTTGCCACCCGTTAATCATGTATCATTGTCTGGCAGAGCACACATAAGCTTTTATGAACAAACTTATTTACATATCTACCTCCCTAATTGATGACAACTGCTTGAGATCAAGGACCATGCCCAACTCACAACTTTCTTCCCTTCATCCAGGAGGGTAACTACAGGCTGACTAAGTGAATGAATGAATGAATGAATGAGCACATAAATGTCCTTTTCATCCCAAACTGAAATATTACCCTTTATTATACCAGCTGAGAGGTCAGGAAGCAGATTGTAATTGCATGAGCCATTCTTTCTCTACCTCCACCCTTTACAAGACTTCCCCAAGCTCAGGATCCTCTTCCCAACCATGTTGTCTCCCACACAAACCCTCCTTTTTCACCTTATTTTCTCCTTTTCATTTTCTGAACTCAGTTTAAATATTACTTCCTCAAGAAGGTTTTTTTCTGATGCCCTAAAATAAGTTTGATCTTTTGGATTCTTCACACTCCCATGGTGCAACATGTCCTGGTGACACGTTGTACTTAGTATTGTGGGGTTAA
This sequence comes from Anoura caudifer, assembly GCA_004027475.1. Classification (NCBI taxonomy): domain Eukaryota; kingdom Metazoa; phylum Chordata; class Mammalia; order Chiroptera; family Phyllostomidae; genus Anoura; species Anoura caudifer. Next base: position 15,760 of record PVKU01010276.1, read on the forward strand.
AGGGACAGGCTACCATTTGTAAGGCAGAGAGAGTGGGTCTGCTTGAGCCCAGGGGGAGAGGGGAGGGGCTGGGGGTATAAGAGAGAGACCAAGCTGGGCATGCTCAGTTTCTTCTTCCCTTCTCATTATTGAGACAGTTCACTTTTTCACCCCTTGGAGAAGCGTAAGCATTGGGAGGAGGGCCAGATATGAGCCTTTGAATTCCCCCTGATGAGTGGGAATTCCCTGCTCTCTGGAACTGCCTGCTCCAAGCAGTTGCTGATTTAAAATATAAACTCACTGTTAAAGTAAGTCAGAAAATATATATTTCTTATTCCCCACTGTACCCGTGACCCTAGGGTGCTTGTCACACAGTAGCTACAATAATTTATCAGTGAAAGGAAGAAAAGGAAGGAAGTTAGGAAGGAAAGAAGGAAGGAAGGGAGGGAGGGAGGGAGGGAGGGAGGGAGGGAGGAAGGCAGGCAGGCAATAATGTTTCTTTACTGCACACACACCACCACCACTAGGGATACAACCAGTATAGCTCCATTTTAGTTTTAAGTAAAGAAGATAGAAAAGACTGTGTTAAATCTAACTGATTTGAGAAAAACAAAGGCAACAGAGTCCTCTCTACCACACACACACACACACACACACACACACACACACTAACACCTATAGGAGGCATCATTTCCATGCTGTAGAGTTCACATTAGACACAGAGCTGCTATCTCAAGCAAGCTTCCTAAGGGGACAAGTGACGGTCTTCAGAACCAAACCATTTCATGTTTTCATTAATAAGTTCAACAATACTGGTGATTCCAAAGCCTCAACCACTAATTCTAACTTACTTTTTTATGTAGGTTACTACTGAGTGTTGCTTTCATTATTTTAACAAACATGTTCTAAGCCTTCATTGGATGCAAGATCCCTACAAATGTGCCAGGTATAAGCATATGCATGACATGGGCCTTGCTCTTAAGAAGTATGCTACCTAGTGGAGAAGACAGATAAGGACATAGGTCATGTAATTAAGTGCCATTAGTAGCTTCCCAGAGAAAGGGAAACTTAAGCTGAGACTTAAGAGATAAGGACAAAAAGCCAGAGCTGGGGGCAGAGGGGTTCTAAGCAAATGCACTGACACCTGGGAACACCCAGAAGAGGAAAAAGAATGTGACAAGGAGGGAAGTGGAAGTAACACTGGGATCCTCAGGAGACTGGTCTGGTCTACCGAAGAGGGTGGGGCTGACACTTCTGTTCTTTTATAGAAAAAGCAGCGCAGATAATCTAATCCCAACTCAGGTTCCCTGTGGAGTCCACTGAAATGCTAGAGCAAGTTCCTCCTCACTGGGATCCCAGTTAACAAACTGGGGTAAGGCCTCTTCAGCTTGAAAGCAGAGGAGGCCTGTTGTCCAGGTAGTTAAATGTAGGGGCAGGGGGCACAGACCAAGATCTGCTTTAGATAAATGTTTGTTGATATAGAAGCCTTTCAGGGGCTCTTCAAGTTGGGGACTGAACTTTCTGTTGTCTCCCACCCTCCTTTCATCAAATTTTATCATTTTTCTTATTCCCTTTGCTTCTTATGATATTTGTGATAGATACCAGCAGCTTTCGGCAAACAGCCATTCTCTACTTTCTTCTTCACTATCAAACCCTCATGTTGTTGTTCACCTCCTTGGAGCTGGCCTGCCCTTCATGGAAGGCTGAGCCCTTCCCGGTCCAGGCATGTGAATCGTGAATGTCATGGATCTGCACCAACTGATTTTGATGCAATTTCTCAGATTAGATGTGAGGGAAAGTCTGGTGGGCTTTCTTGAGAAAGAACACAAGGTAAAGCAGTTTCTATTTTTTCTATATGTTGCCACTGCATATGAAATCTGGGGTGGTGGTCGTGCACCCAAGAAGGGAACCAGGCTATGAAGAAAGCACATATAAATGTGCTGAAGATGGCAAAAGAGAAAGAGGGGAGAGTCTTCACCCTTGAAGTTATAGTTGACCCAACCAACCCTGGAACCACTGTCCCTCTGAACCTCTCATAATTTATTGAAGACATACTTACTTGATATGTTTGTCACTTGTACCTTAGAGTATCCTAACTGATACTTCATTAGAGGTTATCTGGCCCAACCTGTCCATTTAAAGAAAAGGAAACTGAGACCCCAAGGTGTGAGCCAAGGTGCTTGGTTTCATGGATAGGGAGTCATGCACTTCATGTCTAAGCCATTTCTCATCACGTTATACTGTATCCTTCTGGAGGATAGCTACTGGTTTTCCAAGTCTCTAAAAAAAAATATCCATGGGTACTGATGGAGGCCCACTAACTTTACACCAAGAAAACAAGATAGGATCATGGGGAAGATATTTTTAGGTAACAGCCATTCAGTATGTCTCTAATTTGGTATATGGAAATGTTTATTCCCCAACTCCTTAGAGATGTTCTGTCTTCTGATTCCATTTGTTCATTGCATACCTACTTTGCTAGATAATAGAGATAATATAGTGGTTAAAACAGAAGCCTAAATTTAAAATGTCACCATCCTTTTTCTGCTTCTGTAAAGTTGAATCTTATTCCTAAAAACAGAGAGGGATCTCAAGGTCAACAAACAGAAATGAAGAGAGAAAGGACCTATAGCTAAGGAAAGAAAGCAAAGTCTCTTTGGTCAGAGCTAGACAACAAAGCAGGGAGACAAGAAAGCTTAAAGAGCTGGTCTCCTCTGATGTGGCTTTGTCCCTAAGGGTCCACGAAGAAAAGAGATTGAAAGTTGCCTTTCCTTGCCAGGGTTTTGTTTGCTCCTCTGGGACTTGGACAATTTGGCTCAGTTTTGAAACATTTGGGAATTAATGCAGCCTTAAGCATAGCTGGAAAGAGACATGTTCCAATCCCTAGAAGATGCGGATAGATTGAGTGCCAATGGCAGAATCTCAGGGGATCTATTGTAATAGGTTCCAAGTTTAAGGTAAACAATTTAAAACTTATATTTGGGAACTGCTTCCCTTGGGAATTCAGATTGCCTTGCAACTCCATTCATGAGTGGAATGTTTCCTAAGGCATCTGGGAAACTCACATTCCTCTTCCCTACTAGGATAGGCCTGGGTACTTCCAGAGCATTGCTTGAGACCATCTTAATCTCAAGACTGGTCTAAATGAAAAGACTCTCTTTGATAATTGACAGTTTTCTTTTTGAATGAATCTGGTCACTTGATAATTCAGAAACTCATCACAGCTCTCCTGGGCTTCTCTACTGAGATATAAGAGGATACATCTATCTAGACCAAAATCTGACAAGGACAACATGTTTTCCTGCTCCAGGATACTGTAAAACAGTATATGACACCTCTGCTCCCAAGCTAACCTTTTACTAGAGATTAAATGACATAAAAAAATAAACACTGAGGGCATTGTTAGCAAGGAAGAGAAGTCATAGAAGAAAAGTCTGAGTATAAAGATGAGGAAAGTGTGATGCACCTGCCTTGCTTTGTAGATCAGGATCAAAGTAGGTGGGAGTGGAGGATGAAGTGATTTCATGTGTTGGAGATCAAGAGGGAAGACTCTGGGAACAGACTACTAGCCTGCTAACTAGCTTTGTGACTTGGGCAAAGTCCCTCACATTTGTGCTGTTCAGTTTCATCCCTCTAACATGTAGACTGTATCTGTGTCATAGACTTGTTATGAGGATTAAATAATTGAGATAGTAGATGGGAAGTCCTTAAAACAATGCCAGGCATGAAATAAGCATGTAATAAGTACATCATAACTGTTAGTCGTAAGGGATAAGATCTTTTTTCAAACCAACTGATCATCTCCTCTTCTTCACACTGCCTCTGTAAGTCTCCCTCCTCCTGTGGCACTGTGCGGACCTCCTTCCAGAAGAGAGGGGTCAAGAAATTCTCCTTAATTTATGAGTTGCTGAGACAGCTTTGGTGGTGGTCTCTGCAGAAGATGAAGGCATCTGGAAGTAGGCACACTTCTTGAGCTGTTGGAGGCACCCAGTGAATACTTGTTGAGGAGACCAGGGCACTGCCCTGCTAGAATAAGAGGGAAAGTTGCCGAAGCCATATCCAGGAAAGAGAAATGACTTAATGCTCAAACCCGGAAAGGTGAGATAATCAGGCACCCTTCTCAAACTCTCATAATTATGGCTTTTACTTACTCGCTCATGGAGGGGCTAAGGAGAGAATGGTAGGAAGAGGAGGGGAGCAGGGCATTAATGTCCAGGAAAGAAAAAGGAAGTGGGAGCTGACCTTGAGGTTCCTATCCCTTTTTAGGAAGGAAGTTCAAATTTACAAAAACAGAAAGAGGATGGTGGTGTTTTGATTTTACACTTACAAGGCAGGATGGAGTCTGTTTTACTCACCACATCATCTCCATAGCCTAGCAAAGCAGGTGAGCAATAAAGAAACATACCTATTTTGTGTGTGTCAATGAACTAGGCCCATTACACATGTTATATTTGACACCAGTTCTACCAGGTAAGTACTGTAGTCCTCACTGTTTAGAAGTTATCTTGTCTAAGGTCACTCTGTGATGAGCTGCAGAGCCACATGCTTGCCTTCAAAGCCCCTGAACTTCCTGCTGCACCTGCTGAGAGAGTTTTCTCTAAATTTTTTCAACATGAATTAGAATATTAAACTGGGGATTCTTGGTGTTCTACAAATCAATAGGGTGGCAGGGGCACCAATTGTATCCTTCTCTTTTATTTTTAAAGGATTGAATCATGACTTCTCTAAATTTGGGCTGCAACCCTCATCCTCTCCCACCATTGCCCCAATTCCCAGCCCACGCAAGTCCACACACTCCAATGCAACTGTTCATGGCAGTAACTACTCACACTTCTTCTACCATAATTTCTCAAAGCTGTGGGAAAAACAAACGTTGAGTGCATTTGTAACCTGCAGGGTGTCCTTGGGTCCCAAAGCACATTCAGGACTCATTCTGCATTCTGTTAACATTGTCATAGCCATTAATAAATACCACCAACCCAACCTTATGCCTGGCCTCCACACTCCTCAGGATAGAGAGCAACTGCATGGTCTAGTTCAGCTTCTTTTTTGTCAAGAAATGCCATCTTCAGTTAGAATGGGCAGAGCTTCCTCCAAACAGTGATTACACTGAGACCTTCCCCTAGGACCTTTCAACCATCCCTTCTCAAGGTGGCTGGCTGCACCTGGCCTTGTCTCCTGGCCTAAAACTGGGAGTATGATTTACATCTGGTTCTCTCACTCTCCTCCTGCCCCATCCTTTATAAAGGCATTGGTCATTTAGTATTCTTCCCTTTGGAAGTCCCTGGACGCTGTCAGACACAAAGCTGTTCAATTCAAGATGATGGCAGCTGTCCTCTGGTATATAAGCCCCTTACTCAGTAGGGACCACTACCCTGAGCAACTAAGAGCTGGGTGAGGGGCTTATCACCCCCACTTTGAGCAGCAACTGGCTTTGGAAAGGCTCCACAGCCACACACTTGCCATTGGCTGGTTTAGTAGCATTTCTTCTCTTGCATTGCAATTATAATCCATTTATGTTACATACCTAGAAAGAGGGTTAAGGGCATTATCCATTGAAATGCAGTGCCTAATATCAAATGTTGAGTAAGGAATAATTTGGTAGACCCATCTTTTCTTTTTTTGGCTTTAATTGCTCTTCCTTGTGATTTCTATAGGAAAAAAGAATTATAAACAGTCACCCCTTGCCTTCATGGGCTGTTCTTATCTCATAACATAACACTGAACATGAAGCCCTGTCTCCTGCAGAGGGTCACAGTGAACAGCCAGCACTTGGGCGTGGCCCCCTTGCTCTGTATGTCATTATCCGAACTCTGGTGGCCAGATTCCACATGCTGTTTACACTTAAGTTTTCACATCCAGTTTCCTCACCTCTTTAAGTTTTGCCAAGCATATGCTTGTCCTGCCTTTGGGAGAATATTTAAGTGCAACATGTAGAACGCTACAGTGTGAAGTACTGTGTTGGCAACCCTACGTAGTGTTGAGAAAATTCACCCTATTACATCAAAATTGTGGTTATTTTACACACTGTCAACACCAATGCTTGATTCCTAATGGACGCTTTTCTTCTTTCAAGCTGGGATAAACTGGCCCAAACCCTCACTGGGGCCCCATTTTTTACTTTTCTTCCTTTTTGCTGCTCTCCTGCTGTCACTATTGGGTTTATACCAGATATACAGTCTTGTCTGCTCATTCTAGGCCACTTCTTAACTCCCTTCACGCTGTATTTTTTTTATACAACCTCCACTTATTATTTCCAAAAGGACCCTCTTGTCACTGGAGCCATGATAGGCTCCTTTTCCAGTGTGTTCCAAGGCAAGACTATTGAATTTGGCCTCACTTGGTATCTCTTAACCTTTACCCTTGGCATCCAGACAACTCTTCGATTCTCAGGATGCTCACTGCTGAACTTCCTGTCTATACAAACACGTCTGGGGAGCCTCTGCCTCCAGCCTGCTTCTTCCTCCTCCCAGAGCTTCCCTTTCCCTTTCCCTTTCCCTTTCCATGCTGAGCAATTATTCTTATTAATTATTCCAGCTAGCAGTAATTATCAGCAGTACATGCCCCAAGCCACATTAATAACAGAAATCTCTAGGACACTGAGGAATCAGCTGGGAGGCCCCCTCTGCCTTTTGATTTGCAAGTTATGCTCTCTGCCACAACTCACACCCCTCCCACCATGCCCATGCTTTGCTCGTACTGGTCCCCAGTTGCTGCATTCTCCAGCCCTGTTTGATGGTGCAATAAAACAAGGACTGTGCAAGCTAGGCCTGTGTGGTTATAGCTATGGTGGCATGGGAGGCATCTGAACTCCAGCATAGTTGAAAGCTGTCCTTAAGCAGCCCTCTGAGTTGGGTCCTTGAACACTCTATGAATCCTTCCACCCTTATTTGCCACAGTTCTCAATTTGCATGTGCTCTTACCCATTACTCATTTCTCTTGTCTGTCATTTGTAAATAGTTTAAAACCTCAATACAGGTCATTGCTGTATTTAAAGTAATGCTCTTGATTTGTTGGAAAAAGTTTAAAATCTATTTGGTTTACATAAAAGTTCAGGAAAAATAACTTATTAAGAAGTTTGTTAATCTCCACATGGAAAACTGTGTTAAGGATGACATTCTAAAAACTGGTGAATTGGCCCAAGTCACCCAAATATTTCAGAAGAAAAAGCCAATGACTAACATCATTGACATATAGGTAGAATTAGTCCAAAACAGTTTATATTTCTTTCCAAAGTAACTTCATGTACTAAAATGAACGTGTGCTTGAGAAATGAGATGCCGTGTTTCACTAATGTAGCTTCTCACAGCAATTTGGAAACCATCTGCCTGTTGGAATCTTCTTTTTTTAGTCCAAAACAACAAAGTTTGAACACTTGGATATAGTGTCAACTCTGACTTACTGTGATTGCAAACCATCAGCAAGTTTCCAGAGAGGCTGCAATGCAAGGTGCTAATTTGCAGATGTTATAGCAAAGATCTTATTACTAAACCACTACAAACCACATGTGGCGATGGTAAGAATCAGGTGGAAAAGACAAAAATGTTTAGCATTGTCAAAACAGTTGTTGCCAAGCAAATAACAAGAGATAAGGTAGTTTTGTTGTCTTTTCTTTCTTTTCTTTTCTTTTTTCTTTTTTCTTTTCTTTTCTCTCTTTCTCCTTCCTTCCTTCCTTCCTTCCTTCCTTCCTTCCTTCCTTCCTTCCTTCCTTCCTTCCTTCCTTCCTTCCTTTTTATTTCAAGATGGGTGGGACAAGGAGGGGTATGTGAAGCAATCTGGAAAAGAAAATATTTTAAGAGTGACACTATTTCACATAAAGACACTTCAAAGAGCACAGTAATAGGAAGCCTGCCTCATTCCAACATCATGCATATTGGCTCCAGCATGAAATACTGATGCATAATTGTTGAGGCCAGTGGTAAAAATTCAATCCTTTGCAAATTTATTTAATTTAAATAAGCTTTCTCAACATTGGGGGAATGTGTTCTCTCAGTGTGCTTCATTAGTGTAGCTTACACCACAGAATTGGCTGTATTGAGAAAGATTGCACCATTATCAAATAATTAGGAATGCCTTAGCAGGTGCATACACTTACCTTAGTAATTAAACCCTTGTTAAAACACCAAAATCCAGAGACTTTAAATGGTTACAGCATCCCAAAGGAGGTAGCCCAGAAAGTGATTCTATAAGGTAGTGTCATGTGGGAACAGGGATATTGAGCAGTGTCTCTTTTCCTCTTGGGATGCTTACCCAGCACATCTGTGCACATCATGAGATGCAATAAAAATCGCAATGACAATGCTAGACAAACACCCACTGCACACGATGCTGGGCAGACCCAGTGCCATCCTGCCTGGAAGCAGATACCGTGTAAGTGGGCTTTGTGCTGCCATTGTTTCAAGCACGGGTCATGAGACAAAGAGGAAATAAAAATGAGAATCTCTGAAATAGCCTGCTCCTTCACTTTACAGAGAAAAGGGCAGCTGATACAAATGCTTTCATAAAACTTAACTGAAGTTTTTCTTTGGCAAAATGCAAGGGTTGGATAGCTTTTTTTTTTTCCCTCCCCAATGGCTTTTGAGGTATAGGGCCATGTAAATATGAAAAGCAGCCACCAATAAGCCAACATTCAAAAGCAGTTTCCAAAAATCTTGCTGCCAGCAAGATTCTTGGAGTGATCCATATAATTACAAATTAGATCCATTTACTGGGGTCTGGTTGCCTATGTAAGAGCTTGCCTTCCATATATAAATATAATTGTGATAAATCTGGACTCAACAGCCATGGGGCATTCTGAAGATGATATCTAGGGGTTGCCATGACAACTCCCTAGAATTCCTGCTGTCTTTTCATGGTGGAGTTCCTAGGTAAAGCCTAGAAGGCACTTGAAATAAATCATCAAAAGGTAGGACAGCTGGAATTTGTCCATGGAAGAAATCCAAGTATGTGAGTCCATAAGTCCTGTGGTAAGGAGGTTGTCACTTGAGGACAAATTTCCATCACTTTGTGGAATTTAAGCTGAGAATCTAAAGCAACAGGATTTTTATAGAGCTTGGTATTCCTAAGGCTGAGGCAATGTGCTATTAATTCTAAAAGTCCCAGTCAACCACTGCCATCGTAACTTCTGACAGTCCTGGGACATGCACCGACCTCAGGAGTTCTGTGTGTCCAGCCATGTGACAAAAGTTCTTGTCAACCCCGAGAACGGCAACTGGCCTTCACGTATAACTGTTTTCACAACAGAGGTCACTTTTGGTCTAGGAGGCCTCCTGACTCCCGAGCTGAGGTTAGGTTGGTAATTATCTTCTAATTCTGGTTCTGAGGCTCATCTAGCTGGGTCCCAGTTAGCACCACCATTCATTTGCTCTCACACCTTGGAAAAGTCTGTAGTTGTTTTCCACATTTGTAGAAAGGGATAATACCCTGAGCTAATCATCAGAATTGAATAAAATATAAATGTAAAACATCAAACACAATGCCTGGCATTTAACAAATAATCAATTTCCTCTTCCTTATTTCCTCTTCATGATAAGAAAAAACATAGTATAAATGCAATTATTTTTCAACTTTAGAATCTACAGATCATCAGGCATTTTCTTGAGACTCAATTACTTAGCCAGGTCAGTACCCCTCGTCCAGTCTGCACGTAATAGCAACGTAAGTTTTCAAAGGGTGAAGGGAAGCAGTAGTTGTTCTACCAGCAGTATCAGCAGATACACAGATGTCATGTGACATTTTAAGTGAAATACCTATAAGAAGACCAGAGTGTTTGAATCATCCATGTCTTCATGCCATAATTTAGGAAGCTTGCAGTTATGCCCCTTTATTCTGACCTGAGTAAAGAAAAGTTTGAAGTAGCAAAAAGAAGATGACAGTTGTCTGAAATCGTGCTGCAACTCTGGACGTGCAGGGGATATTCCTAACATGTTATTCAATCAGCCAAAGCATCGTTTTCACATGTAAAATAGTGCATCTGCTAAAGCAAACAATCCATTTATATTTATATTTTTATTTTTTATGTTAATTTTTTTAAATTGTTGTTCTTGTACAGTTTTCTGTCTTCTACTCCCATTTATATTTTTAAACTTTGCATTGAATTCTGACATACATTCAGAAAAGTACACCAAACATAAGTGTATAGCTTAATGAATTTTTACAGATGGTAATGCCATATTTTAATATCATTTATACATACTTTCTTATAATGAGTTAACTTTTTTGGTCTTTGGATGTTATCAAAATTTTAGAATTCAAGAGTTACAGAGTGTTTTATTTTCCTCTTTTATATTTTAAGTTAACATACAGTAATTTTGCCCTTCCAGTGTAAATTCTAAGAATTTTAACACATCCATAAATTTATGCCACCACTACTGTAATTGGGATACAAAATAGTTCCATCACCCCCAAAACCTCCTTGTTCCACCTCTTTGTAGCTGACTACTGGCAGCCATTTATCTGTTCCCTGTCCTATAGTTTTGTCTTTTCAAGAATATCATAATATAAATGAAATCATAGAGCATATAACCTATTGAGTTTGGCTTCTTTCATGTTGTATAATGCTCTTGCAATCTACCCATCTTGTTGCAGATATAGATACATAGTTTACTCATTATATCAGTGAGTAGTATTCTATTGTATGGATGTAACACAGTTAGTTTAGCCATTCATTTTTCACTCATTAGAGGACTTTCGGGATACACATCAGTGTCCCCTTATTTGAGCTTTTGCTTGCTGTGATTTCAATTATCTGTGATTAACCTCAGTACAAATATATTAAACAGAAAATTCCAGAAACACACAATATATGAGTTGTTCTGGGTAGCATGATGAAATCTTGTGCTATCCCACTTTGTCCCACTCGGGATGTGAATGATCCCTTTGTCCATCATGGCCACGCTATATACACCACCAACCACTAGCAGCTGTCTAGGTTATCAGATTAACTATCTCATATCTCAGTGCTTGTGTTCAAAGTAACCCCTATTTTGTTTAATAATGGCCCCACTGAGCAAGAATAACAATGTTGGAAATCCAGACATGCCAAAGAGAAGCCATAAAGTACATGTGTGTATAAGAAAAACTAGAGTATGTACAGTCATGTGCTGTTTAACAACAGGGATACATTCTGAGAAACGTGTCGTTAGGCAGTCTTGTTGCTGTGCAAACATCATCGAGTATCCTTACACAAACCTAGATGACATAGCCTACCACACAACTGGGTATATAGTTTGGCCTACTGTTCCTAGGTATAGCATGTTACTGTACGAAGCAATACAAAGTTAGATCAAGCATAAGAGAAAATGGTAAAATTAAGAGATGCAGTAAACACGACGAGCATGAGGTTGCTGCTGGTATAAAATGGTTCATTGTTTTACAGCAAACATTTTTTAATCCTCACCCAAGTACATTTCTTTCATTGCCTTTTTTAGAAAAAGAGGAAAGGTGAAAGAAATATATCTATGTGAGAAAGAAGCATTAATTGGCTGCCTTCCAGAGGCACCCAGACCAGGACTCGTGCACACCCACACCGGGGACAAAAACTGCAACCTACGCACGTGCCCTGACCAGGAATCAAACCAAGCAAACTTTTGGTTACAGGACAATGCTCCAACCATCTGAGACACACCAGTCAGGGCAGCAAACTTTTAAAATAAATGTAAAGGGTGCACTTTAAAATAATGATAAATAGTACAGTATAGTGAATATATCAACGGTAACATGTGTTTTTATTGTCATCATCAGTATTACATACAGAACATAAATGCATGTGCTATACTTTTATATCACTGGGCAATGGAAATTTTTTATCTTGATTATAACCTTATGGGACCACTGTTGTGTATGCAGTCCCTTGTTGAATGAAACATTATCGTGTGGCACCTGATTGTACACAGTCTGGTGCTTTCTGTGGTTTCAGACATCCATCGGGGATCCGGAAACACATCCTCCTTGAATAAGGGGGGACTTACGAAAAAACTAGCTTATTGCTGTAGCTAGTTTTGAATGACTGCACTCGTATATAAAGCTGTAAACATTTGTATGCATCTTTTGTGTGAACACGTTTTCATTTCACCAGGGTAAATATGCAGGGGCGTGATCACTGGGTCTAAACTGCTTTCACTAAGCTCACCTAGCATTACAGTCTATGTTATCTTGATTAATAAGCTGCTTCCTTTTCCAGATAGACAGAGTTTCAGGTTTGGGAGAGATGGAAGTAGTCTCTGATGGTCTTCAGATCAGAAAATTTTATTTTTGTAATTTGCCATCCTATTTGGTTCTTATTACATAGGAAACTTTTCTATTACAGTTATTATAAACATAATAGACATGTTTTAAGAATTCCCTAATTGAAAACATCCCTCTATATATTTGAAAGTAAAGTTGCTGACATTATTGTGTTGTATTAGTGACTATTTCAGCATCTATCTCCTAAGAACTCAACGTTCTTCCATTTAACTACATTACCATTATCACATCAAAGAATTGCAAGATTTGATTTAGGTTGGTGGTTATTTTTCTCTTAATACATTGAATATTTTACTCCACTCTCCTGCTTGTATGCTGAGAAGTTAGATATCCTTATCATTGCTTTTCTATAAGTAAGATATATCTTTCTTCTGTTTTCTTCTAGTATTTTTTTTTAGTCCCTGACTTTCTGTAGTTTGAAAATTATATGCCTATGTGTAGTATTTTGGCATTTATCCTGCTTGGTATTCTTGAGCTTCCTGGATCTGTGGTTTGGTGTCCAACATTATTTAAAGGGAATTCTCAGCTATCATTACTTCAAGTACCTCTCTTTTTTTTTCATTTATCTCTTTCTTCTTCTTCTCCTTCTGATATTCCCATTTTTCATGTTATACCTTTTGTAGTTGTCTCACAGATCCTGGGTATTCTGTCCTGGTTCTTTAAGTCTTTGTGTTCTTTGCTGTTCAGTTTTTGAGGATTCTATTGATATATCCTCTAGCTCAGCAGTTCTTTCCTCAACTGTGTCCAGTCTACTAATAAGCCCATCAAAGTAATTCTTATTTTTATCTCTAGCATTTCTTTGATTCTTTCTTAGAATCTCCATCTCTCTGCTTACATTGCCTCTCTGTTCCTGCATGCTGTCTACTTTATCCGTCAGAGCCCTTAGCATATGAATCACTAGTGTTTCAAATTCCCAGTCAGATAATTCCCAGTCAGATAATTCCGACATTTCTGCCATATCTGAGCTGGGCTCTGATTCTTCTTCTCTTTCAATTTCTTTTTTGTCTTTTGGTACATTTCGTAATTTTTTTTGATAGCTGGACAGGATGTACTGGGCAAATGAAACTGCTGTAAATAGGCCTTTAGTAACGAGGTGGTGAGGTGTGGAAGAGAGGAAGCCGCTATGGTTCTTTGATTAGGTGTCAGTCTTTTAGTGAACCTGCGTCTCTGGACTGTAAGCTTCCTAAGCGCTCTGTAATACTTCCCCACCCCCTGTCTTTGGGTGGCACCAGATGGCTAGCACAGGCTGGAGGTGAGTACTCTCTCCAGGCAGGTCTGGCTCTGACAGAACCCCAGCAGGTTAGGCTCTAGTAGTCAATTAGTTTATTCTGTGGGAAGACCTTGTTAAGTGCTCTAATGTATTCCAAAATAGTTACTTTTCTCTTCCCCCTGCTGGAAGCAAAAGGGATATTTCTGTGATCTTCATTGTGAGAACCTCATTGAACTCAAAAAAGTATGGGGCCTTCTGACAGGGATCCCTGGGGTTTTGGGCTCTCAGACATTTCCCACATGGAGCCTCTGGCAGTCCATCACAGTTTTCCTGCGTTGTCACCAGCTCCCACCACGGTTTCTGCCCCTGGGGTTTCCGCTTTGGGTGGTTGTAGCCACCTGTCTGCCTCTCCAGTCTTGGGGCAGCAGTTCACCCTCTGACCTTCCTTTATTTTCAGATCTAAGAAAAGTTGTTAAGTTTTCAGTTTATTCAGTTTTTATCTTGTTGTTAGGATGGAGGGCTGAATTTCAATCTCCTTACATGCAGGACCAGGAACAAGAAGTCCCTAAGATTGCTTTTAAAATATCATCTACGTACAAATTCTTCCAGTTATCCCTAACTGACCTTCTATGGTCTTCAAACCTCTGGGATCCAATTAAGTCTCACTCTTTATATTTGGTTGACACGTCTCTGTAGTTCCATTTAGGCTAGAATAACCACTCCCCCACCCATTTTTTGTGCTTAAGGTATTGAATCTTTGAGAATCCAGGCCAATTGTGTTGTAGAATAATACATATCCTATATTTAGTTCCTCATCTTTAGACCTAGGTTAAACATATGGCAAGCATATTACATAAGCTTATTCTGCGCTTCCCTTTGCATCCCATAAAGAGGCACATACTGACCATTTTGTCTTTGCCAGCTTTCTTGCTTGCCATTCACAATATTTCTCCATTATAAAAATACATTTTTACTTTTGTAATTAATAGGTATTCTGTAGAGATATTTTAAGTCTGTGTTAATATTCTCTTCCCCACCAGTGGTTTTAGCATCCATTAGCGATGCTTTCCTAAAATCACCAATTATACTGCAAAATGGTGATTTTCTAATTCTGTCATTCTTCTACATTTATTATAAAGCATAGCTGCTGCCTCCTTTTGTTCCTTCCTTCCCCATGTCATCTTGGATTCATGAACTCTTTTTGTCTTATTTACTCATTATTCTTTCAGTTGCTCAAATTGTCTCCAATTCGGTCAGTGAAGATTCCTTCAAGCCAGTTCCTATGGCTTCCTGTGTCCTTTTGACATGATCTCATTAATCTTTGAGCACTGCGTCGCTTTCTGGCACAATAAGACATCCTAGGTTCACCTTGTACTTTCTCTGCCCCAGCTATGAAATCAGCCAAGGCTGGAATGTTATTTAGAAACCAAGATCTGGGGCACAGATGATGCCATTTTTGCACACAGTTTTCAAACAGTTTGCCCCACAACTCTCCAGGACCAAGTCTTGTGCATCCTACCTAAAACAAGCTTCCCAGAGCCATGCCATCTATGTCTCTCCAATCCCACTGTCATTGCCCATTTATCCCCTTTGGTCTGGTTTCTGCCAAAACCTGTGTGCAGGCCTCCTCACCTCTTAATCCTCAAATCCACTGCAACATGATTCCTACAACAAGGTGAAAACAAGAGTAGGCTTTGGAGTTACACAGGCTGGAGTTTTGAATCCACCTCAACTGCTGTACCCACTGCATGACCTTGGGCAAATCGCTAAGCTTTTCTGAGCCTCAGTTTCCTCATCTGAAAAGTGAGATAAGAGTACTCACTTAAGAGAAAGTGAAAATTAGGAATAAGATGTACATCTCCTACATCTATGAAAACCAACTCAGCAAGCACTCTGCCTCTTCTAGAGACGCTGCCCTGCCCACACTCACTGGAAGGAGAAACAGAATGAGATATTTGAGGTGAGCGTAGTGCATTGCAGCTGACTGGTGTTGCAGGTTGCAGGGGGGTTGCATAATGAAAGCAGGGGGGGGGGTGGGCAGGAAGAGAGAAAATGTGATGGAAAAACTAAAGTTCATTGGTAATAGTCAATGAGGCTAAAATGTCACGATATAGGGGTGCCAGCTGACCAAAGATTAGTACACAGAAGAAACTGCTCAAGGGAGAGGGGCAACTGGAGAAGGCCCTGTGTTCTGCCTCTCTGCCTGCCACACATGCTCCCCTCCCTCCAGAGGACTTGCACTCTTCAGTCACCTCTCTCCAGTATACTCAGCCCTTTTTAGTTAGCTCTACTCCAAAAGTGCAGAGCCACACTTTTCATTTCTGCTTCTTTGAAAAACATCTTTCCTGGGTTCCACATTCCTTCTAGCCTCCATTTCACATTTCAATTTCCCTCCCCACTAAAGCATTTTGAAAGTGCAGTCTGCAGTCCCTGTCTGCACTTTCTCCAACTCAGTGAAACTTCTGCTAAGATTACCACTTACTTCATTTTTATACTTTACATTATTTTTCATTGTGCTTTTTCCATCACCATTTATTCCCCCTACACCCTCTTGCACCTCTACCCACCGCCCTCCCCTTGCCATCACAGACTGTTGCCCGTGTCCGTGAGTTCTTTTCTCTGTTTTCTTTTTTGCTTGATCCCTCCACGCACCCACTGCCAGAGCTGTCAGCCAGCTCTCTCTCTGTATGAGTGTCTCTGTTGCTCCATCTAATTCATATTTTTGTCTTATTTTACTTGACCATTCTCTTTTTATTTTTCTCCCATCTCTCTGATGGTCTTTCTCAATCTTTTTCACAATTTATCTTTCCTCTGTTTCAACCCCAAAATGTCAGTAGGTCCCCCCGGAGGTACCCCTCAGTAACCTGGGTCTACTCTTCTTGCATTGCCCCTGGATGACCTTTTCTGCATCCAGGGCTTTAGGTTACCACCTTTAGATGAATAATTCCCACATCTTCATCTCTGATTCAACACTCTGTTCAACTCCTGACCCTTATTTCCACCCTGTCTCCAGAATATCTCCACTTGGATGACCCCTAAACAAATAAGTAAGTCAGTGTCCAAACTGCACACAACATTTTTTTTTGTTGTTGAAAACCTGATTTTCTTTCTATATTCTCAATCACCACCCTCTACTCAGTCAGGCATTCCAGAAGACAGAAAGTACTCCAAATTTCCTATGTATACACTGCTGACGTCTTGAAGGCTATTCTATCTTAATTGCTCTCAAGTGCTCTCTCTGTGGACCTCTCTGATTCCCCTGCCTTCTCAGGCTCCCACCATTTCCTGCCTGGCTTACTGGTTTCCCAGATCCCAGTTGGCCCCTCTATTTTCTACAGAGATGCTGAAGGGAGGTGTCTAGACTGCAAGTCTGATCTTGTCACCACTCTGCTGAAAATTTTTCAGTCCTCCCCACTGAGTAAAGTTCAAAATTCTTGTCCAAGACCTTGCAAGATACTGATCACCATCACCATCTTCTACAGGAAACTTTTACTGTACACATGCAGACTTCCTTCCCCTTTGCGATTTCTTTTCATTGAATTCCATCCGTGCACCACACCCCCGTATGTCCAGTAATCTTTTAGAATCATGAATCAGACCCTCCCCTATCCAAGGCCTGCTAGTTGATTCCTGTTGCACTGCGAGTAAAACCCAAACCCATTATCCAGTTCTCAGCCCTGCAGGATCCAGCCCTGCCTACCTCTGCGACTTTGTTTGGACCCACTGCTTCCTCACCCTCTTTGCTTGCATCACACTGGTCCTCTTTCTAGTCTTCAATCACAAGCAGCTTTATCCTCTTGATATTTGGACTAGCTGTTCCCACTGCCTGGATTCCTCCTGCTGATCTTCACCTGGCTGGCTTCTTATTGTCATTTAAGTCTCAACTGAGATTTTATGTCTTAAAGGAGCCTTCTTAGATCTCCTAGTTGCTACCAGTCACTTCTGTGAACTTGACGGTCTAATGGATCTGAGTTTGAAATCAGCCCTCTGCCCCTTACTAGCTGTGTAGCCCTGGGCAAATTTGTTGACCTCTCTGTGCCTCAGTTTCCTCATCTATAAAAACGAGGGTGTTAATACTTTCTTCACAGAATTATCGTTAATCATAAATGAAATAGTTCCTCAGAACCACTCCTATGGCACACATCTCACATTCCTTTGTCATTATTGTATGTGTACTTAATTAGTTCTCCAAGTAGATCCTACATTTCTTGGGAGCAAATACTCATACTATTTTCTCTACCAGACCAAGCTCTGAGCCTAAAATATACTATGAGCTCAACAAATGGAGGATTGCAGAAAAGAGAGGTTGGAAGGGAGAAAGGGGAAATTTTTAAAAAGAGAGGGAGGAAGAGCAGCTTTCGCATTAAGTACACATCACATGCAGGCCATTGAGATCTTATCTGGAAGATGATGCGTCTGGTTACTGAGTCTGATCTAGCTAAATCAACAGTCAATTCCATAAGCTGAGTAGAAAGAGATAAACGCCAGAAACCCATATCTCATAAACTGCGGATGTCCACTCACGTCTGTGTCGTTTCAATCAACGATGCTGTTCTCAGGGCACCATGCCTGCCCCCAACAGCTCCCTCCTTACTTCCTTGTGCAGGTGCTTTCCCCAGGGCACTCTCAAGCCTGAGGGTCTGTGAATTGTTCATACACAACCCTGGTTGAAAGGCTTTCCGAATACAGTGATCCAGAGCATATATTACACCAGGGGTCTCAAGTCTATTCCTGGCCTGAGTCAAAACAGGTGTCAGTCCGGACATCTGTGTTTCTTCCATTGAAAACACCAAGTTTATGTTCAAAGTGGTTTCATAGTTGTGACAGCCAAATTGATCAAAAACTCGTTTATCTTAAGTGATGACATTTTTTTACTCTTTGAATGTCCTGGTAGCCAAAGTTTGTGCATATGATTCCAGCTCATAGTTATTTCCGTAACCCATTTACTTATTCACTTACTTAACAAATCATTCCAAAAAGAAATGTGCTTCAGCCTGTGCAAGGCACTAGGGATAGGGTTAAAAAGTCAAATGGAAGAGGATATCCCTGACCTTGGGTTCTTAGGACAAGAGTGGCAGATTGACAAGTCAATTTTAATTAGAATGCACTTAGTAAACATTTTAATAGGGTTATGTTCTAGGTGTTATTGGAACACAGAGATATTGTGTATCAATCTTTCAGAGGTGGAAAAGGGAGGTCATGGAAAGTTTTATGGAGGAGATGAGACTGGGCTGAATTTTGAGGAAACATTTATTTATTCATTCATTCAACACGTATTTACTGGCATTAATAAAAAAGAAAAGGATACAATCCATGTAGGCATGAAAATTCATTTGTCAGCAGGAGACAATGTACTGTTCCTAAACGCATGGAACTAATTATTATACCATCGAAAGAGGATTTGTAGAAAAATGAAGCAGGCTGATGTGATAAAGAGCAAGAGGAAGCAGGGAGATCAGATCATTCAAGATCGATGTGGGAGCTAATTCAATTCCAAGCCAAACACTGAGCACACATATGCCCCAGATATTGTGTTCATCACCTCAGAGCCTGGGCTGGAGTGGTAGCTGCGGGAATGGGACGGAGGAAATGGAAGCAACAAGCACAATGAGGGGAAGACTCAGTATGCAGAAGTGATGGAGATGCAGGTGTGAATGGAAGAAGGTTGGTAGAAGATTTCAAACAGTAATAGGAAAGCTGGGAGAAGAGATGCTTGTTTGGAGGAGAAAGTAGTGAGTGCCAGAAGAAAAGAGGGCCTGGCACATATGAGATCTTTAATAAGTGGATGAGTGGGTAGATGGGTGGGTGGGTAGATGGGTCGATGGACAGATGGATGATACCGTGGTAAACGGTACAGGGAAATCAGGGTACACTGCACTCCCATTATATTTTACCTCAGTGGGGAGTGAAGCAAAAAATATATATTTATTTCTTGACATTTTTATCTCTTACTATCAGGTCCTTAGGGGAAATATTGTTTCCCTAGGCCTGGCACTGTGCCTGACCCCCTGGCTCTATAAATGCACAGGTGTTGATTGCAGACTTGAACTGCCCTTCCTCTCTTTCAGCCACAATTTGACTGCCTTTTTATGCCTGCTGACTGCGGCTCTCCATTGGCAGGCTGGTGGAGAACTCACTTTTCACTCATGATCCACCACTGATTCTCTCCTCCTTCGCTGACAAGTCTTATTGCATATACTCACTGATTTAATCTCCCAGGCACAGGGACCTGGCTGTCAAAACCAGGAAGCTGGGTTCATCATGTAGCCTCCATTCAGGTGGAAGGAGCCCATCTAGAAACCGCCGATGCCTACGCTCTGAAGTGTACAAATTCTTAGGTCAGGATGAACATCAGGCTTATCAGAGATTGTAGTAGCCCCACATAATTGGGCCAAATTGTAGTTTATTAAGCTGGCTTTCATCATGGTGACTCCAGTTAGGGCAGCTATAGTTAAGGGTCTGTCGGTTTTTCCATTATAAGACCCTGTTTCAGAGGCTTATAACTGCCACGGAAATTCACTGCTGTCTGAAACTTGACACATTAGAGTGCTTGGAGCCTTTGGGTATATTTTGAAAATAAGAATAAAATAAAAATGATGGGGTTATTTCATTGAGATATGTGGTCTCAGCTTGCTAGCCTGTGAGGATTCTGTAACAAGCTGACCTTAGCCAGGCAGCGGACAGTGAGCTGATATGATACTAACATCTCCACATTTTCCTCATTGTCATTACGCTCCATCTTGTCAGTAATCTCCTTGTTAAAGAGCATGCATTGACATGATGGAAAATAATGGCCCCATTGCCGTCAGCACTGCCCATCACAGAGTAACCAAAGTTTCAGAAGGTCCTGTAATCATACGTAAATTGACTGTATAAAGGGTTGTGGAAATGTTTTTGATAGAGCAAAGATCCGATCAGACACCTCCCCATCAATTCTGTGGATGGCTATAAGATTTGTAGGTGTCGAATTGCTGTTACTTTTGGGGACTTGAGTTTACATGGACATTAATAAAGTAACTATTATCTCTTAAGTTCTTTGCTTGCAATTAGGACATGCAGCCAGCAGCTGATCTGTGGTACTCCGGTTAGTGCCTTGTGTTCCAGACTGCAGGTTTTCCCGTGGGAGAGGGTAACAGGGGAGATAATGAGCACACACCTTCAGCCTTTTACCTAGACTGAAATAAGTACTGATACACAATTAAAGTGAGACGTAAAGAAATGGGCACCTAAGTAAAGTTTGGCACCTAATTATCAAGCACTATTATCAACCACTACTTGACTTAACCTTGAGCCTTTCCAGGGCCTTTAAGCTTGTCACCTACTGATACATTGCTCCAGCTCAGTGGTTAGAATGTGGGCTCTGGTGTCAGATGCCTGGGCTTACAAATTCCCATTCAATCATCTGCTCACTCCAAGCAAGTTGCTGAGCTACTGAAAGTCTCTGGTCTTCTTTCCTAATCTGTAAAATTGGTATAACAATAATACCTACCTCACAGAGTTGTTATGAGGATTGATTAAGAAAATAGATGTCAAGTTCTTCCAGCTTCAGTCCCAACCTCTTTGATATTGTTCCTCATCAGGAAAAAAAAATTTGAATGTGCCTATCTCATTACATGTATAAAATATACATGCATTTATAAATTAATGTGCCACCAAACAAAAATATATACATTATATAACATACACAAAAATGGAAATTTTAGTGATAGAAATATATTTTTAAAGATTTTTATTCTGTTTTGCTAGTAATGCAGAACATGTTTTTGCACTAGGGGAAATTATTATGATACTTAAATGACTTTTATGTTGTTATATTGAACTAATGGTTTTTAAAGAGCAATGCAATTAAAATAATTTTGAAAATCTTCCTTTACTACATTGATGTAATTTATTTGAATGTTTCTACTTTGTTTTAGTGAATATCACAGCCTAAAATATACTCACTAAGATATGACTATCCAAGTGAAATAAATTAATTTCTGGCGATCCTTACTAAAATTTACAACCTATATATCAAGTATGGGCATTTTTTGTTAAGGTTTAATTAGTAATCATTCTCTGGTTTCAGTTATTTTTGAAAATAATCAGAAATTATTATATTTTACTGAACAGGTTGAAAACATTGAAATTCTTCATTTGGAAGATCTATAAATGGGTAAGTCTATTTTGTTTCTGGATTTGTTTCTAGATTTAAAAGTTTTGGTAGGTAACATAGTATCTTCAAAAAAACATGGTAATACCAAAAACTCTTCTGACATCTTTATTTTTTAAAGTGATCTTTTCGTACCAGAGGTTTCTTTTACAAAACACCTATTTCTCTCTCTCATTATGTAGTCATATTCATCTGCAAGGTACAAATGAAGTGTGATTTTTTAAAAAGTTAGATAGATTTAAAAAGCTAGATAGCATATTATTGACAACCACATACTATCAGAAAAAAAAGTCCTAGCGAATATGGGACATGTGTTTGGCGCAATTCATTATCAAGCTCAGTAACTCTTCTAGGAGAGTTATAACATTTCTAGGAGATAATGTGAGAGCGTTAGTGGGTGGCTATAAGTTTTTTAGGTTTCTTATTGACATCTATCTTCCTAATTAATCCTCATAACAACTCTGTGAGGTAGGTATTACTATTATTCCAGTTTTACAGATTAGCAAAGAGGACCAGAGTCTTTCAGTAGCTCAGTTACACTCATGTGGTGACAAAGTATTTTAAAAATTCAACTCTATAAAGAATGTAGCCTGTACATCCATTTATCTTGGTTCAAGTAAACTGCATGTCACAATAAACTAGAAAATGAACAAGCAAATGATGTGGTCAGTGCCAAAACACCGAGACACTGTGGAATCCCCACGACACCACTTAGGGCCCCTCAGTCTAACACGTGGATTGAGGGAGAGTACTTGGGTAAATCCCTGTATTAAATACCAATCATGAGCATTTTTCTCTTTGTTATAATAATAATAAATAGGAGTTCAATGTTTTCTCCCCATATTTCAGTGGGTTGTCTTGGTGACCCTTGGGATGTGCACACCCCACTTTAGGGGCTGGGGACTCAGAAGGTCCCTGGGATGTTGTGAGTAGCCAACAATTGTCAGCATCTCTATTGCCTTTTTAATGAACCTAAACCTTTATCCTAAGACATGTTCTTGCTCTATCAGAGGTGGTTTCACAATCCAAGGATCTCATAAAAGCAATACACTCACTCTCCAGGCAAACCTCATGTACATGCACACCTGCAACTTTGCACAAACCCTGCAGAAGATTTATACCTGAGCCTTGAGGGGGACTTACTTAGATCTGATAAACTTACTGAAACTCATGAAGGGTTTGACCACTTGAGGGGGTTACTATTACTAGATATTACATACCTTGCTGGTGACTTGCTAATTTGAAGCCTCCCCTTCCCCATTGTATATTTAGATGGACCCTCAAGTGTAAAAGACAGGGATTTACACGGTCCCTTACATTCTGTTCTATGTGTGCATTGAAACAGATAGATGTCATTGTCACTTGGGATTCACTGGAGAGCACCATTAACTCAGTGAATTTTTACCTCAAATCTCAGTTATTTGAGGAAGTGTCTCCAAGTTTTCCTAGCCCCACAGAGACCAAATAACCAGGTTTTGCTTAATTAACTTACATGCAAAGTCTAAGTTTACTTTTTAAAAACCTGGTTCAGAAGCACCTCTCTGAAGGTGCTTTAATCTCCCTGCTGGGAGATTAAAGTTCTGTCCCATGAGAAATTTCATTCAAAGATATACGTACTTTTTTACTTTTTAATTTGACAGCTTTTCAAACACTATTTAAATAAACACACAGTAAGAATTTTAAACAGAAAGTTAAAGTTCCAGAGGCTACCCCAAAAAATGGCATCTGAAATTTTTTTTAAATCCTAAAGCTCTTTTCCTTTACCTTTGCCTCACCTTTCTCTTTAGAATGATTTCCTACTCAACTAGCACTCACCCTAAATGAAGGGATCAGTATGATGATTAGACTTAACATTGTCTTGGGCTATTGAGTATATGTGTGCATATGTATGCACATGGACATACTGCAGAAAATGACATTACTGTTTTTTAACTCTGTGAATTTGTAAAATGCCCCTTGTATTCCTGTCTTGCTTCTCTATAATGGCCCTCGACCTTTCTACTTCTTGCACAGAATGCCAGTTAGAGGTCATCCGAAGTCTCTCTAAAGAAGAAGAAAAACTAATGATTATTTTCCAGTGCAACTCAGCACCCAATTTCAATGCATATTGTGTATTTTTTAATGGAGGGGCACATGAGTCATCCTCTATCAATATACATGTGTAAGAGAGTTAATTGGTTTTTAATAATCTGGCTTTCCTCATTTCTTTCCCAAACATAGGGCTTTTATCAATCAATCAGACAAGCATTTTCCTGGGAGTAAATTATAATATTTACTAGGAATGTAAAGGTAGAGATCTAGGTAATATTCAGTTTTTGAAATTCAAAGTAAGTCAGACTCAAGCCTTATAAGTCAGGCTATTGTCTTGAGAGCAGATTTTCTAAATTCCCTCATCTCCCCATGTCAGGTGAGCTAACCCCATAGTAGTGAGAAAATATGACATAAGAAAAGTCAAAGTAAAAACCCATCTTCTTTTGTAGCTCAGGTCATTATAGGAAGGGAGAGCAAGAGAAGGGAGGGGATGGAGGAAGGACCCAAGTTTCTCAACCTGAAAATATTTCCTGCATACACGTGAATGGTAGTATGAGCTGAACTTCCAACCCTGCCTGGCGTGGGGTGAGGGGTCACTCCCACGGACTGAGGAATGCATGTGCCAATGCCTCTTGAGTTATAAGAATTCAGAAACCTTCTTCAGCAGCTAAAATAACTACTGATTTTGGAGATATGTTACAGATTTGGAGACAGTAAAATGAAGATTCCTATTAATCTCATTCACAGACACAGACTATATTTTAATCTTGATTCTATTTAGAAATACTGGCTTACTGAGGTATCTTCTGGTAGATACCAAAAGTTTTGAGTTTAAGTTCCACTTATGTTTTATGGAGTCACTTTGAAAACTAGAGTATCATATTTGTGAAATGAGTCTATAATACCACTGGACCCCTTCCCTCTCACACAGATATTTCAGAAATATCTGATATCACACGTGAGAGAGTATCATGGAAGTAACCTGACAGAGTGGGAGATTAAACCCCTTGGAAAAGGCAAGAAGCCAAAGAGAGCCAAGAACAGGAGTCAATGGACAACCATAGAGTCTGGTCCCCATGCCTTCTGTCACTATCACTATTAAAATTCTCAAGCCCTTAATGTTTTAGCATTAATTATTCATTAGAATTAGACATAGCCATGAAGTTGTCTTAATGAGCTTTAATGGCAAATAGCCAAAACATCAGGCCTCTCCCCTTGCATGTAACCTGAGGGGATTCTCTCCAGATCCTTCCAGTCCTCATCTGTAATAAAAATACTGTTAACCCTTAATATCCGTGCTGGGCCTGGTCAGTGCCCTGTGGATATCATAAACGCTTCCCAAAGGGGTCAAGTGGGAAAGAGTAGAGACACATAAGAAACTGGAGAGAAATGAGAGAGAATCAGGCTGGCAAAGACTGGTGGCTCTTCCTAGTCATACTAGGAACTGCTTCCAAATGTTCTCCTTTGTGGAACTACATTATAAAATTAAAACCTGTGTATCCAACCCTAGAGTTTAATTAGGGACTTTTTTCGTAAACTTTCAAACATCAGAACTCCCCTTGGGAAATATATCTATTGTTTGTCACACATACAACTCAGTACAATTTTTTAGAACCACATATGCAAATATAGGACACAATCTGTAAATACTTGCGAAATAAATGAAGTTAAGGAACAAAAAATAGATATGCCTTGTGTGGGGAGTTATAGAATCCCATCAGCAATGATCATGTGATCCACTTCTCATGTCCCCACCATCACTCCTCCATATTCCAGCCATCAGCTACCATGGGAAACCCATGCACAGCATGTGCTTGCTCTGTCCTTTCTTTGTCTCAGTCCCTTCCTAGTGAAACGCAGGTGACAAAGGTTAACTTCTGCAGGCCTGTCAGGACTCTTGAGTACATTTCCTATAAAGCTTTATTTAGTCTCCAAAAGTTTAAATGAATCTGAATGCCTCTCCAACTACCCAGATTACTTTCTGAAAATGACTTGGGCACTGGGAGAACTATGCGTGGTTGATTGTATTTGGCCAGATAGAGTAGCAGGGAGAGCTTAGCAGAAACAGATATGGGAAATGGAAGGTCTGGAAGCTCTTTTTCTATCTTGATTTGACTGTCGCACTGGCAGAGAGTAAGTAACCAGAAGTTGCTGCTACAACTCTGTGCACAGACATAAGAGAAACAGCAATTTTAGAATAACTCTTGCTTTCCCAGGATCAGCATAGCATGCACAAACAGAGCAGTGAGGGCTGGGCAGAGTGCTAAAGAGATAGACACTCTTCCAGTTGCCAGATGTCTGGCTATATAACTTTTTGGCACTTTATGCACATAGAGGCAGATCTATGGATTGGACCTATAAACATTACAGTTACCATCTGACAACTGTTCAGTGGACTCCGTCCAGTTTCTAGTGGACAGGTGTTTGAATTACAAAAAAATCCACCCTCACAATTGGAGCTACTAATTGATATGCTTGTTGGAAGGCCCAGAATCAAGGCCAAGAATTGAACAGGCATGAAGGCAGAAATGTTCCCCCTTCCTGGTGGTCCCTCCCGTCTAAATTGGAGGCATTTGGGGAGAGTTTTGCCTGGCTGCTGTTTGGGTCTGTGATTAGATGGCATCAGTTCCCCCTGCTTTGGATGTGTGGCATTTCCCAAGCCCTTGATTAACTTTTAAAAATATTCAAGATTACAGAGCTCCTTTTTTTCCCACCCACTACAGCTTTCACAGTTTTCATGGTGGCTTGACTTACTCGCAAACTTGACAACGATACACAATTTAGGTTTTGTTTGCAACTCAGAAGAGAGACTTAATGAATTATTGTTGATGTTTCTCTACAAACATTGGCACAAAGTGCAATCTAGTTATGAAGACCCCCCAGATTCCGGGCATCCCTGAGGACATTTATGCCCCCTCACGCCAGACAGAATGCTGGGCCTATGGGTTCTAAGTGGGGTCATGGGAAAGCGCACGAACACGCCATACATTTAATGGTATATGAGCACATCTGAATTTCTAAGACTCTGTGTTTGCCCTTACAAGAGCTTCTGAGTAACATGGAGGATTGTTTATGTCTTCCTGTAATCTGTGATATCTTTACCAATAAAGCTTTGAGAACAAGAAGACCTCACCATTCTTTGAAATAAAAGGCCCTAGAAGAACAAATACTATTTTTAGTTATTTCGTTAAAGTTCTTCCTTCACAAGTTTATAATTTAGTGTGCCTCAGAGTCACAGTCAATAATGTATCTGATGCTGATAACAGCATTGGCATAAGAACACTTTTCACATTGGCAGGGTTCCTATTAGGTCCAACAATGTCGAAGGTGATATTAATAGTGGCAAATGAGGGAGAAAGTTTTCCCTGATCACTCTTTTTTTTTTTCAGTAAGAGATAAGCTGTTTTTGTGGCGAAGTTTGCATGAAGGAGGGTTGTGATGAGTAAGAGACCTTGGAAATGGGATTAGATGTAACGTTAAATGTAAAAGTCTACTAGAACTGGGAAATTAGTCATCAGCTTGGATAAATGCAACATTTGGGGAGTAATTTTTTTAGAAATAATAACTTAACTTACTGACAATCACAGTGTTTGTCATTTAAACAATTGCATGGAGAACTACGTCTCAGCGATGCAGAAACATTCCTAGGTGCCTGAGTGACTATTGGCGCATCTTTTTGTACAGTAGTGAACAAAGTGGCCAGTCAATTCTGCTACACTACCAATCTGAATGCATTTTATTCCTTATTGAATTGATGGATAGTACAATTGATTTTGACCAGTTATCCCACTAGAAGCTATTAGTCAGGAGCACAGGCTGAGCCCAGAGCTGGGGTCTTGGGCTGAAGCCCTTGTTTGTTTCATTGCCTCTTCCATGCTGATCGCAGACTCTGCAGGTTGGAGAGGTCAGAGGTGTGAGGTCCTGAGCCCTCAGCACTGTGGCTCCCAGGCAGCGTGTCACTGAGGCCGATGTTTAGCAGAGTGTGTTACTATATATGTGTATATGTTTAGCAGAATATGCTAATGCATTTGTATATATATATATCATGTATATGTATGGATGTAAATAGTATACATATGTAAATATATATTTTATATATGTATTAGGATGATCTTATCAGGAAAAAATATTTACAGGCCAGATCTTTTTAAAAATCCGGGATGAAATAGCTTTATTGAGTGTCAGGGGAAATGTCTCTTTATAATTCCTTTTAAAATAGAAAATATCAAAATACACAAGTTGAATAGTAATATAGTGAATTGACCATGTAGTTACTCCTCACCCAACTTCCACCTTTCCCAACTCTTGCCTGTTTTTTTCTGCAGCCCAGCATGATTCTTGCCCTCCCAGGTCATGTGAAGCAGTGTCAAACATCATAGCAATTCATTTAAAAATATTTAGGGGGATGGGTTTTCAGGAACATGTATAAAGGACACATGGACAAAACCAAAGCGGGGTAGGGTCAAGGGTGGGAAGTAGGGATGGCTAGGATGGGGTGGGGGAGCAGTGGGGAGAAAATCCAGACAACTGTACTTGAACAACAATAAAAAAGTGTGACAAAAATAAAAAATAATTTAAAAATCAAAATATTTCAGTATGTACCTTTGAAGAAATGGACTCATCAAAAAAAAACTACAAAACCATGATCACACTTGTAAAAATTCACAAACATCTTTTCACATTTCCTAATTCTCCCCCAGGGGTCGCATTTCTTTTCACTGAGACCCAAATATGGCTCACACATTGTACTTGTGTGATTTATCCCTTTTAATCTTCCACCTTTCTTTTTTCTTCTGTAGCAATTTTTGTTGTTGTTGAAGAAGAAATGGGAAAAAGCCCATAGACTTTTCTACAGTTTGGATACTGCTAGTGTCACTTAAGGGGTATTTCCTGTAAACAGGTAGCTAGGTCTGAGGCTTGAGCAGATCCAAGGTTGACTTATATTAGGCATTGCTGCTCTGTGGGTGGTGTTAGGTACCTCCACTGGGAAGAAGAGAGTTTCTGGTTTCTCTCTTTGTGATAAATGTGACCTGCTATAGCATTCATTCCTTCTTCATTTAGTCGATACAAGACTTCTGTAATGAGGAACTTCCCCTCACCAACTCCCGGGTTATGCTGAAGTACAGCTGGTACTCACAAGGCAGAATTCATGCTCCATTCTTTCCTTTTATTTCCCAGTTTTCCAAACAAAGGTCCATTTCCCTGGTATCCTCCAACAGTGGCCAATGAGGGTTTTCTAATTATCATTATGTAGTCACAGATTTAAACTTATCTGATGTGTTTTTATCTATTTTCTTATTATCCTTTATTGCTGATCAAATTGCCCCACCTTTGGTCACTGATCTCCTCTTCCAACGGGCTCCTGAGTGCCCTCAGCACATCCCTGTTGTCTTTGATAGTTGCCTCTGTTAATTCCAATGTCGTATTATACATCTCCTGCCCAGACTTGAGATCAACCATTTCTCCTAAGAGTCCTGGTTCCTCTTGGGGTTATAATGTTTTTAGAGACTGAGATTTTAGGCATTAGAGAATTCTCTTTGCTCCTGGGTTCATAATTTTTGCTTTCTGTTCTTTCAGTGAACAGAGTTGAGTATATATTGTTTTCTATATTTCATATATTGTGTTATGAAATACATATATACCTTCTATAACAGGAAATATAATAGAAAATTCAAAACACATAAGCAGAGAGAATAAAATAATGAATGTCTCATGTTTTCTTTCCCCCAGCTTCAACAAGTATCAATATACACACAATTCATACACATATATGTACATGCACAAAAACATATAGATAAAAAATGTATATGTAAATCACATTAATTCAAATTAATACAACTATTCAATGTTGGTTTTTACTTCACCTGAAAATCACAATGGTCAATGATTCTTAAATACGTGCTTAATCCCAAGTCTCAGAATAATAAAAACAACGTTATCACTAATACTGTTTTTTCTTTTTTCTTTCTTGGCATTTCTTTTGTCTTTTGGGTATACCTTAATAAAGATGTACAACCAAATGTTTTAACATTACCTGGATACTTCTCTAGGCTTATGCCACCAAATGGATATAAATTTAGGTTCATTTGTTTCATTTTTTTCTTTCACTTTTTAGGATTCATTTCTTTCACATTTAACTTTGTTGCATAAAATATTTACGTGATTTCCAAAATGAAGTCTACAAGATATATTCAGAGCTCTATCTACTATCCAAAGTCTTCCACATCATTTAGTCCCTCTTCATAGATAACTAGCTTATTTTATAATTTATATAAGTAGTTTATTTTAAAATGTATGTTTATATTGTTTTTTTTTTAGAGAGGAAATATACAATACTTGCCTATGCACTATAGACATGCATTCATATCTCCCTTTCTTAGAGAGAAGATGATAAACTATACTTTTCTTTATTTTGTGTTTTTCACTCAACATTTTACCGGGGAGGTAATTCAATCATTGGACGTGGATGTATTTCCATTCATTTTTACAACTGCATGATACTTCATTGCATCGTTTCTCTAGTCTATTCAACTAGTCCCTTATTAATTACATTTGAGATTCTTTCAGTTTTTGCTCTTACTAATAATACTGCAATTATTATCTTTATGACTGTATCTCGGTGTTTTGCCAATGTAGCTCTAAGATAGATTCCTGGAAGTAGTATTGCTGAGTCAAAGGGCAAGTGCATGTGAAATTTTGCTAGATATTTCCAAATTCCCCTCCACAGGGGTGGTACCACTTTTATTCCTTCCAGCAATGTGCGAGCATGCTTGTTGCCTACAGAGTCTGTTGTCTGACTGTTGAGTTTTTTCCTAATAGAGGAGGAACAGCATGTTGGAGTAGTTTTATTTTGCATTTATTTTGACATTAAGAACACTGAATATATTTCCCAATGTCAAAGAGCCACCTGCATTTCTTTTGCCCTGTGCTATTTGTTTATAGCTCTAGCCCACCTCACAGTGGCAGCCTTTTTGTGCTCTATATTTAGAAGCTCTCTGTGTATTAGAGATATTGGTAGAAATAATATTTTATCTGTAAATAAGTGCAAAATGCTTTCCTAATGTCATTTGCCTTCTCGCCCTGCCAAAAATGTGTGTATGGATCTGTGTTTTCTTTTATTTTATATAACCCATATACTATTTTTATCCTTATTGATTCTGGATTATGAGTCTTAGGAAGGTTTTCTTTACTCCCTAGTACTCAAGGAGTTTACTTGTTTTTCTTTTCATGCTCTGTGATTTGATTACATGGCATTTAAATCTCTATTCATTTGGAATGTATCCTGGCATATGTTATAAGAAATGGATCTAATTTAATCTTTCCTATTTGGCTATCTAGTTATCCCCTTATTGTTTCTTAAGTAGTCCATCTTTCCCCAATGATTTGAAATGCTACATTAATGTACTGTATTATATATATTTACCATGTTTAGTTATTATAAATTTTACACCTGGGTGGATTTGCATCCGGATTTTTCCATCCTGTCCCATTGCCATTGCTGATATCAAAATGTTTTAATTATGAAGGCCTTGTTTTATAGTAATATCTGGTATTCCCAGCCTCTTCATCATACTCTTCTTTCTCATGGTATTCCTGCTTAGTCTTGCTTATTTGTTGTTCTTCCAAATGGTCTCTGTAAGCAACTGGTCTATACTCAAGGAAAAAAGACTGATGACATTCTTGTTGTTAGTGATTTAAATTTATTTGTGAGAGAAAACTGACAACTTTATCATGTTGAATTTTCATATTCAAGTACATGGTATACCTTTTCACTTATTCAAGTTTGTCCCTTTTAGAAATGTCACATAATTTTTATGATGTAGATCTTGGACATTTCTTGATAATTTTACACATAAGGTTTTTAATTTTAAGTTTTGCCATTGTGAGTGGGGTCTTATCTTTTATTATATGTTTTTTGTTTGTATTAAACATAGGCTATTGATTTTTATGTTAATTTTATAATCTGCTAAATCTATTATTTTATAATTTAAGTCCTCTTGTTGCTTGGTACAGTGTTTCATTGATCCTTTTCTATTTTTGTTATGATATATAGTCTTATTATTTATAACTAGGATAACTTTTTTTATTCTAATTGCTTTCTCTTGCTTAATTGCATTGGCTAATACCTCCAACACAATGTTAAATAGTGGAGCACATTGTTGTCTCTCTCTCTCTCTCTCCATATCTGTCCCTATCTATCTACACATCTTCCATTGTTTTGTAATTCAGCTATTTATATTTAAATATCTAATCCATTTGGAATTTATCCTAGCATACAATGTTTCTCTTTTTCTAAAAAGCTATCCAATTTACCCAATATGACAGGTTTTTAAATCATTTTGCCATGTTAATGAAGTGAGAAAGGCATACTTACTCTACAATCAGGTGTGTTTTTGTATGGCCCTGTTAGCACAGGGAGCCAGGGAGACAAAGTTGGAGCATCCCCTCTGCCCCTATTCCCACCTGCTCCAGCGTTCCTGCTCAGAGTGTCCTAGTTGCAACCTACACATTGGGGACTTACTTTTTCTGTGTCCATCATAAGTTCTCATTCTCTTTTATTACCCACTATGTGTTGTTGCTGTCCCCAGGGCAGAAATACTGTCTCCTTTTGACCTCAAATGAGACATCCCTGGTGCTGCCACTGTCACCTCTTATTGATTAAGTGCTTATATCACTAATGTCTTGCTCAGTCCCTTGCTACCCCATTCTTCTTCTCTTCAACTTATAATTATTTTATTCCCACCTGCAGGCTCAGTAGCTTTTAACTTGCCTTAATCCTTTTTTTAGAAAGATGTGGTTTATAAATTATAAACAGAAAAAATGTAAATATAAAATGAATATCTTCTTCATTTTTAATTGTGGGGAGATACAGTTTTATAATAAATGAATTTCTAGGCCAAAGGAAAAATATCTATTTTTTGTACTTGAATATCAAAGCACTTTCTAATAATATTTCAAGTATATTAATATTTAAACAAATTACCCAAAGCTTCTTGTTAAAGTACAGGATACTGTTGTTGTGAGTGTCATTCACAGTTTTGTAATCTGCTGAATTTCTATAATAGGTTATGAGCTATAGTAGAATTTAAGTTGCATTCTAAGGCTAAGAAATGTTTTTCAGGTTAATATAACGACTCTTACTTCAGAAACTGGACATGAGGCCAACAAGGGCATTCTTGAAGGCAGTTGGGGCACCCAAATTATCCTGCTCATCTTTGCAGAAGGTACTTGTGTTCACTGCCTCTCCTTAGCCCAGGGAGACCTGACTCCTCAGGCTTTCTCCCAGGAGCTCTGTGGGGCTGTTCTATGGCACTGACAGCTATGACCAGGACAAAGGCCTGGGAGCTGAGGACCCCAGGTTAGAATCCTGAATTAATTTTGTGTGTAGGAATCACCATATTTATTTTCTGCAACTGTTGGAGGTGTGCATGGTTTCTTACTGAAAAGCTTTGAATAACACAACTGACTCACAGTGGGCATTTAGTTAAGTGTTAACTCTACTGTCCATTTGGTTCTCAACTTCCCAATCTGCCCTATTCCCTAGGTTTTCTGTAAATTCAACAGGAGATACTGCCAACTACATACTCCTCCCCCAGCCCCCAAACAAAAAAGCAGAAAACCTAAGTCCTCGAGAGGCCTTCGACAGTTGTCAATCAAGTGCCACTCACTTGACCTTGCTCACATGGATCTGCGAACCAGTTGCTGGAGTAATTTTGTGCTGTACCATATGAGAGTCTGAGCAACAGAGAGCTGGAAAGACCTTGGAGATCATACAGTGTAACCCTCTCATTTTTCACACAAGGCCCAGAGAGGCCATATGGATGGCCCAAGGTCACAGAGTTAATTATGGCAGAACAGGGGCTGCTTTCCAGGTTTCTGCCTTCCTGGTGCAGTGCTATTCCACTACACAACACTGTCGTTTTCTCCTGATTTAGCAGTTCTCCCTCTGGGTAATAGAAGCCTGGAAGCAAATGTCTAAATGTGGTACATTATCTAAAATTAAATTTGCACAATCACAGTCCATTCAATTTGAGAAGCTCTGAACTTTAATTCGTTGGAGTCATACTTTTGCAGACAGAATTTTAGCCAAAGTGAATTCTAAATTCAAAGGCTGTAAATATGGCTTAGGATCTCCCTTTCTAAAAAGAATCCAGTGAAACAAACACCACTCTGATGACCAGCCAGTCAGATCTGGTTTGGTGTATCTGTTTCTTATGTGGAAGTCCTGGTGTTGTTAGCATTACCATTAGCCTGATAAACCTAGGCCCCCCACAGGTGATGGGGCTTTATCATTCTTTGATGATAGAGTTTAAGTCTATATTAGCCATTCATGAAATTTTCAAATTAGGCATATGTCCTCCCAACTGTATACTGACTTTTCCAGGAGCAAAGATTGTTAGCTTCCAGTATTTGAGAATACTTTGAGGGGTGGTGAATGCACAATACAGTGTACAGATGATGTATTATAAAATTGTACACCTGAAACCTATATAGTTTTATTAACCAATGTCATTCCAATAAATTCAATTAAAAACTCTAATAAAAAGTATAATATGGAAAGTTGACTGGATACAAGATAAATATAACAAACATAAACTTCTCTTTTCCCACTCTAGCAATAAGCATCTCAAATTGAAAATTGGAAAAATATTTAATTTACAGTTACAGAATTGTAAAGTCCTAGGATAACAATTGTAGTCACCGTAATGCCATACACTATTGTAAGTGCTTTGTTTGTATTAATTCAATCCATCCTCACAACACCCTCTTGAGACAGATTTTTTAAAAGAGAAAAAAAGAAAATACTTTGATGCTTTTCTGTGGCATTTACAAAGAAGTCAGTATATAATGTTTATTTTTTATCTTTATATATTTTTTGTGTACTTTAACTAATTTTAATTTTGAAATATTTCTTTTCATAATTTCATATCAGGATCTTTTGAGGGGGTCCTCCAAAGCACTATAATGTTATACATAGTGTTTTAATTTGGGGATAAATAATTTAAATTATTTTAATAGACCAACAAGTCCCTTGTGATATCTTTAATCCAGATGAAATAGGCAAAAGTATATGCTTCCAACAATTACCTTAAAAAGTGAGTTGAATCTGACAAGCTCAATTCCCTATAAATTTTTGTTAAAATCTGTGGGCTACATTTTCCAAAGTATGTGGATTATACTTTGAAAATAATTTAAATCAACATTTTATTACATTTTTAAGATTAAAAATGGTAGGAAGAAATAAGAAAACTTAGCAAGGATCAAAGGAAGATGGCAGTGCAGTAGGAGGAAGCACATTCCACTTCCTCCTACACACAGGAGAAAAACCTGGCCGATTTACGGTGGAACAGAGCAAACAGACATCAGAAACACAGCATATTTGAAAACAGGAGATTGAAAATTGCAGCAGACATTGAAAAACCAGATGGTAAGGAGAGTACTCCAGCAGCGCAGAGACCAGGGCAGGCACTGAGATCCTGGGCCAGTGCGGGCCATAAGACTCTAGGGAGAGAGCTGGGTCAACTGCTCCCTCCCCAGCCAAGCAAGGTTTCAGCAGCACTGTGATAAACCTGGTTGCTTGAAATCTCACAGAGAGGCGTTAAGGTCTCATAGCCCTGGGAGGTCTGCACCTGGATGGCTGCACTGGGATCCATCAGCGCCAGTGCACTGCTACTGGTGGACCTGCACTGCAGTCGCTCAGCACCCACATGACATTGGGGACCTGCGCTGCAGTTGCTCGGTGCCCACATGCCATCGGAGACCTGCGTGGCGACCAATTGGAGCCCGTGCGATTGTTGGCACCCCCGCGTGGATGGCTGAGAGATTATAAGCACCTGCACGCCACCATGGTAGGCGCACACCACCTCAGAAGATGTGTAGAGAGGCCCAGGCCTAGCTCTGAGGACAGTAGCCCAAAGATAACTGAGTGCTGAACAGGGAGAAAAGCGATACTGTCACCCCTCAGCCATTGCAGCCAGCAAGACCAGAAAAACCGGCTTAGCAAGAATGATAACAGCAAGAGTTGGTGTTTTTTTGTTTTTGTTTTTTTAAATTATTTTTTTCATTATTTTTATCTTTTTTACCCCTCAACTCCTTTTGCTTCTCATTACCTCTTTCTTGTTTTATTCCTTCTTCCTTTCTTTTCAATCTTATCTCTTCTCCCTTCCTTTTTTCCTTTTCTTTTTCTTTCTGCTTTTCTTTCTTCTCTTTTCATTTTTTCTTCTTTTCTTTTTTCTTCCTCTTTTCTCTTTTTAAATACCCACTAGTGAGACAAAAACAAAACAAAACAAAAAAAACCCTGGAACTGTGAAAAAACAGAGTTGGTCCCAAAGAGGGGGCATTTCAACAGCTGAAAGTGGAAGCTGTGAACACCAGGATACCTGAAGGAGGCAGCACCACTGAATCTCACAGGTATTCTACCATGAAAGTTCATACCATAAACTCAGGGAGCCAGAACAAATCAATTTAAGAAGCTGAGGCTGACAAGAAGAGCCTCACAAACAATGGGAAGACAAAGAAACAACCCCCAAATGAAAGAAAAGGAGGAAGCCCCAGAAAGAATGCTAAATGAAATGGAGGCAACTCAACTATCAGATTTTGACTTCAAAGCAATGCTTGTCAGGAAGCTCCAAGAGCTCTCAATGAGCTACCAGAAACTACAGGGAAGCTACGATGACCTCACTGGAAACTATATCAACATGAAAAAGGAAATAGAAACTATCAACAAGGGCCAAGAGGAAATGGAAAATACAATTTCTGAACTGATGAACACAGTGGAAGGAATGAAAAGCAGAATTGATGAAGCAGAAGATCGGATCAGCAAGTTGGAGGACCAAGTAGAAAAAAACATCCAGAAAGAGCAAGAAAAGGAAAAGAGGCTCAGAAAGAATGAAGAGGGATTAAGAGAAATGCAAGACAATATGAAACACAATAATATTCGTATAATAGGGGTACCAGAGGGAGAAGAAGAAGAACAAGAGATAGAAAAACTATTTGAAAAAGTAATGATGGAAAACTTCTCTAATTTGATGAGAGAAAAAGTCACACGAATCCAGGAAACACAGACAGTCCCAATCAAGAGGAACCCAAAGAGGCCCACTTCAAGACATATCATGATTAAAATGGCAAAATTCCAAGACAAAGAGAGAATCTTAAAGGCAGCAAGGGAGAAAAAGGAAGTAACATACAAGGGAACCCCAATAAGGCTAGCAGCTGACTTCTCAATGGAAACACTCCAAGCCAGAAGAGAATGGCAAGAAATATTCCAACTAATGAGAACCAAAGGCCTACAACCAAGACTACTTTACCCAGCAAGGTTTTCAATCAAGATAGAAGGCCAAATAAGGAGCTTCCCAAACAAAAGAAGTATAAAAGAATACACCTCTACCAAACCAGTTCTGCAAGAGATACTAAAGGGACTGTTTTAAGGAAGGGAAGGAAGGAAGGAAGGAAGGAAGGAAGAGAGAGAGAGAGAGAGAGAGAGAGAGAGAGAGAGAGAGAGACAGGTACAAAAATGGCAATGAATAAGTACCTATCAATAATGACCTCAAACATAAATGGATTAAATGCTCCAATCAAAAGGCATAGAATAGCTGAATGGATAAGAAAGCATGACCCACACATATGCTGCCTACAAGAGACCCACCTCAGGACAAAAGACCTACACAGACTCAAAGTGAAGGGCTGGAAACAAATTTTCCAAGCAAATGGACAGAAAAAAAAAAAGCCGGGGTAGCAATACTCATATCAGACAAAATAGACATCAAAAGAAGAGCCATAAAGAGAGACCCAGAAGGTCACTTCATAATACTCAAGGGAAGAATCCACCAAGAAGATGTAAACATTATAAATATATATGCACCCAACATAGGAGCACCTAAATACATAAAGAAAATGTTAGAGAACATCAAGAAAGATATTGACAGCAACACAATTATAGTAGGGGATTTTAACACCCCACTGTCAAAAATGGACAGATCTTCCAAACAAAATATCAACAAAGATATTGTGGCATTGAACAACACTCTAGATGAAATGGACTTAACTGATATATATAGAGCCCTTCATCCCAAAGAGACTAAATAAACATTTTTTTCAAATGCACATGGAACATTTTCAAAGATAGACCACATGATAGGACACAAAACAAGCCTCAACAAACTCAAGAAAATTCAAATCATACCAAGCATTTTCTCTGACCACAAGGGACTGAAACTAGAAACCAACTCCAAGGGGAAAAACTCAAAATTCTCAAAATCATGGATATTGAATAGCA